>OY720443.1:111458758-111620761 GCA_963082915.1 Dolichopus griseipennis | reverse complement strand
TTTGGCAATATGCAATTTCCAACTAAATTGTCTGAACTAAATTTATTCGAAGAACTTAATAATGACATAAGCATAAATTTGTTTGGATTGGAAGTCATTAATAAGAAATATGAGGTTGTAGAACCATTTTATTTGACAAAATGTGAAAAAAAAGTTTCATGTCAATTTATTGCTTTTGGAAAGGGATGAAAAATTTCATTTTGTTTACATAAAACATTTATCAAGATTGATAAGTCAGTCTGTAACAAGGAATACTCATCAAGTTTATATTTGTAATATGTGCTTGCAACATTTTCATACATTACAACAACGTAACTTACACAAACCCGAATGCAATAAAGTAATTACAAAGCTTCCGTCTGCTGAAAATAATACACTGGAGTTTAAGAATTATCAACAACAATTGAAAGCACCTTTTGTTATTTATGCCGATGCTGAGAGTATTTTACAACCTATTGCAACATGCAATTCTGATTCCATGATGTCTTCAACAACAAACATTCATCAACATGTTCCAGTAGTTTTCTCTTACTACAATAAATGTTCTTTTGATGATGGTCTAAGCTGTTTCAAAGAATTTGTTGGAGCTAACTGTGCTAAGTAATTTATCCGATCATTGGCAGAAACATGCAGTGAATTATATTCACTTCTTTATGAGTTCAAAACCGATGAATCCGCTAACACTGGATGAGCAGCTACAACAATTGGTTCAAGAAACGTGTCACATATGTGGTAAGCATTTAGATTTTAATAATAGAATTAGAGACCATTGCCACTTTACTGGCAGTTATAGAGGTCCTGCTCATTCTTATTGCAAGTTATTGTATAGACGATAAAATTTTTTCCCAATATTTTTTCACAATTTTTCCGGCTATGATTGTCATCTTTTATTTAAAGAACTAAACGAAGTGAATGGACATATTGGTGTCATTCCTTTGAATAAAGAACGTTATATTTCATTATCTAAAAAAATTACAATAGATAATAATCATTCATTTTATTTACGTTTTCTCGATAGCTTCAGATTTATGGCTTATAGCCTTGATTCATTGTGTAAAAATTTAAATGAAAACGATTTGATTCATATAAAAAAAGAATTCAATAATAATGAAAAATTTAAACTTATGACTCGAAAGGGAGTTTTTCCCTATGAGTATTTAAATTCCATTGAACGACTTGTTTACCGCCACAAGAAAATTTTACCAATCAAATGACAAACACACCATGTTCCGATGAAGGCTACATTCATGCAGTTAATGTATGGAATACGTTTAAATGTCAAAATTTATGGGACTATCTTAAACTTTACCTTAAAACAGTTATACTTATTTTGACTTATGTTTTTGGAAACTTTCGAAAAATAAGCTCCAAAATCTATTCTTTAGATCCTGCAAATTTTTACACTACACCAGGTTTGTCATGGGCGGCTATGTTAAAATACACTGATATGAAATTAGAGTTGTTAACTGATGTTGATATGTATAATTTTTTTAAAAAAGGGATACGTGGTGGAATTAGTCAGTGTTCACTTAGACATTCAGTGGCAAATAATAAATTTATGGGGAAATCTTATAAAAAAAACGAACCTTCCAAATATATAGTATATGAAGATGCCAACAATTTGGCTAATGATCCAATATTTACCTTATAAAGATTTTCAGTGGGTTGATACTCCTGAAAATATTGATGTGCTTTCTGTTGCCGATGATTCGCAAACTGGTTACGTTTTAGAAGTGGATTTAGATTACCCTCAACATTTACATGATTTGCACAATGATTTTCCTTTTTGTGCTGAAAACAAAGTTCCACCGAAAGGTAAAATTCCTAAACTGTTAGTTGACTTAACAAACAAACGCAAATATATTATCCATTATCGAAACTTAAAACAGTGTCTTCGAAACCCCCTGATTCTCAAAAAAATTTATAAAGTACTAAAATTCACACAAAGCATTTGGTTAAAAAAATATATTGATTTAAATAACGTACACAGGTCAATGGCTAAAAATGCTTTTGAAAAAGATTATTTTAAATTAATGAATAATGCTGTTTTTGGTAAAACAATGGAAAATGTAGATAAAAGAAAAATTGCCAAAATAGCTATCTCTTGGGAAAGTCAAGGAAGACATTTAGGTGCTCGAGCGTTAATAGCAAAACTAAATTTTCATAGTCACTCTAGATTTACTGAAAACTTGAAGCTTTGAAAACTTAGACATTAGATAATTATAAAAATTGTTTGTTAAAAATTAAAACTTGTTTCAAAGAAATGAAAATATTTAGATTATATTTACATACAATTTATGCACAAAATTTAAATAAAGTAGCTTTAAGTTCATTAGATAATAAAAGATATGTAACTGAAGATAACATAAAAACATATGCTTGGGGGCATTATGCCATTGAGCAATAGTTGTAAAAAAAAACAAAAAAAAAATCAAATTTTTGTTAGCTTAATAAAAAATCACAATTTAAAGATGTTTAAATAAAATAAAAAATATTATACACACATTAAAAGTGTCTTTCAATTTTAACATTGATATTAGTTTTGTATATTAACTTTGTACTTAAACCAAAACTATAAAAACTTTTCATATCTAATCAAGAATATTCAACTCAAAACCTATAAAACTTTTTTTCTATTTTCACAGAAATATTAAATCAAGCTTAAAATTTTGAAAACGTGATCAAGTTCAAGTTAAAAAAAAAAAAAAAATTAACAACATAATTTTAAACGTTTATTTATTTCATTTTTTTCAAAACTTTTGCAGTTAAGTTAATAATCAAACAAAAAATTTCCATCGATTTTTTAAACTTTT
The DNA here is from genome assembly GCA_963082915.1 of Dolichopus griseipennis. NCBI lineage: Eukaryota > Metazoa > Arthropoda > Insecta > Diptera > Dolichopodidae > Dolichopus > Dolichopus griseipennis. The sequence goes on along the minus strand of OY720443.1, from coordinate 111,617,948 downwards.
CAGCTTTAAAATGGCAGTTAGAAGCTTCATTTTCAAACATAATTTCAAAAATATTCAGCTCAATAGCTTAAATTTATTTTTTTTTATTTATAAAACTTTTTTCAATTTTCTCGGAAATATTAAATCAAGCTTAAACTTTGATAATATTAATTTTGTATTTAAACCAACCTTTAAAAAACTTTTCATATTTAATTAAGAACAGTAAGCACAATATCTTAAGCTTATTACTGTTTTAATTTGAAATTTAAACATAACTGATATTTAAAAAACTTTTTATATCTAATTAAAAATATTTTGCTTAATAGCTTAAGCTTTTTTTTTTTATTTATAAAACTTTTTTTTATTTTTGCGGAAATATTAAATCAAACTTAAACTTTGATAATACTAACTTTGTACTTAAACCAAACCTTAAAAACTTTTCATATTTAATTAAGAACAATAAGCACAATTTCTTAAGCTTATTGCTGTTTTAATTTTAAATTTAAACATAACTGATATCCTAACCGCCAAGCTTAATTTAAAATACTCAAAGACTCAAACAAGAAAAATATAACTCAACATATCATCATACAATTAAACTTCCACCTAAAAATGTTACAAAGAAAAATGAGAAATTTTTATTAAAAACTGTCTACAATAAATTAAAAGTATTCCGAAAAACAAAATACAAAGTTGGAAATTTTGTTCGTATAAGTAAATTTAAAGGTATATTTGCAAAAGGTTATCAACCTAATTGGTCAACAGAAATTTATACAATAGCGAAAATAAAAAGAACTGATCCAATAACATACAATTTACTTGATTACACACAAAAACAAATAAAAGGCAGTTTTTATGAACCTGAACTTACATCTGTTAAATTTCCTAATGTTTACCTTGTAGAAAAAATAATAAGAAAAAAAGGAAATCAAGTTTTGGTTAGGTGGCTTGGTTTTGATAAAAACCATGATTCATGGATAAATAAAAAAGATATTATTTAATGAATAATAATTTATTAACTTTTAGTAAAACATGCTATAATGTTATTTAATATTAAAAACAACTTTTTAAAACCAAGTTTTATATTTTTTTTTTTTTTTTTAACTTGAACTTGATCACGTTTTCAATTTGTATTCATGATCACGCCTTTATATTGTTAACAATATAATTTCAAACGTTTATTTGTTTCATTTTTTTCAAAACTTTTGCAGTTAAGTTAATATTCAAACAAAAAATTTCCATCGATTTTTTAAGCTTTTCAAATTTAAAATGGCAGTTGGGAGCTTAATTTTTGAAACATAAGAAACGAGCTTTATCAGCTTTGAATTTTTTAAATTTTTAACGTAAATATTAAATCCAGCTTAAACTTTGATAATATTAAGTATAAACCAAATTTAAAAAACTTTTCATATCTATTTAAGAATATTCAACTCCATAGGTTAAGCTTATTTTTTTTTTAATTTATAAAACTTTTTTTAATTTTCGCGGAAATATTAAATCAAGCTTAAACTTTGGTAATATTAACATTGTATTTAAACGAAGTTTTAAAACTTTTCATATTTTATTAAGAACAATAAGTACAATATCTTAATTTGAAAATTTAAACATAACTGATATCCTAACAACCAAGCTTAATTTAAAATACTCAAAGACTCAAACTAGCTTAAGCTTATTATTGTTTTAATTTGAAATTTAAACATAACTGATATTTAAAAAACTTTTCATATCTAATTAAAAGTATTCAGCTCAATAATCGCTTAAACTTTGGTAATATTAACTTTGTATTTAAACGAAGCTTTAAAACTTTTCATATTTTATTAAGAACAATAAGTACAATATCTTAATTTGAAAATTTAAACATAACTGATATCCTAACAACCAAGCTTAATTTAAAATACTCAAAGACTCAAACTAGCTTAAGCTTATTATTGTTTTAATTTGAAATTTAAACATAACTGATATTTAAAAAAACTTTCATATCTAATTAAGAATATTCAGCTCAATAACTTAAGCTTATTTTTTTTAATTCATAAAACTTTTTTTTAATTTTCATAGAAATATTAAATCAAGCTTAAAGTTTTATAATATTAATTTTGTATTTAAACCAAATTTTAAAAATTTTTCATATTTCATTAAGAACAATAAGTACAATATCTTTGCAATTTAAACATAACTGATATCCCAACAACCAAGCTTAATTTAAAATACTCAAAGACTCAAACTAGTTTAAGCTTATTATTGTTTTAATTTGAAATTTAAACATAACTGATATTCTAACCGCTAAGCTTAATTTAAAATACTCAAAAGCACAAAACTTTTTACTTATCACAGTTTTATTGCATAACTTTAGGAGAACTTTTGCTGACTACTGACGCTGAAACGGCACTAAAAAAGCTCCTGAGCTTTTGCTGCCGCTGAAACGGCATATACATACTACTAGATAAACGTCATGATTGCGTTTATAAAAACGAACTGCTGGTGCTGGTGCTGGTCAAGAATAAGTTCCTTTATTTCAAGATGATATCATGTAAGTAAGTAAAAATGAGGATTTGTTTAATTTTTTTAGTTTATTTTTTGCAAAATATTTTTGGTATGTATTTTGAAAAGAAACTGTAAATATTAATATCTTCAATCATAATTCCTATTATTCCTTTACTAGGAATATGATTTTTAAAAACTTCAATAAAAAATTTTTCGTTAGGATTAGGATGTATGAAAATTTTATTTGTTCTACGATGGATTTTAAATAGTTTCAATTATTCTAGTTAACCCCTTTTTATTATGATTTGTGTTTTGTAGAAATTAAGTGCTGATTCTGATATAGGAATATATTCGGAATTGTCTTCGTCAGCTGAATGCATTGTAGCATCAATTGATCGTATTTCGTCAATTTCCATATTGTTTGAATTATTATCATTACCCACAAAATTAAATTTTTCTAACTTGATTTTCCACCTTTGCAATTTTGATTAGGTTCTTTTAAATTGTGTAACCCTTGCAAGGGTTTGTGATCTGTTCTAATTGTGAATTTACGACCATAAAGGTATTGTATAAAATACTTCACTGCCAATACTATCCCCAATAATTCTTTTTCTATCGTTTAATATCTGCATTCATGCTCATTAAGCGTTCTTGACGCGTAGCAAATTGGATGACTTGAGAGAGAACAGCCCCAAGAGCGAAGTTACTTGGATCAGTTGTTAACATAATTTTTTTTTCAAAATCAGGATAAACGAGAATAGGATCGGTGGAAATTAACAATTTTAACGAGTTAAAAGCATTTTTGTATTCTAAGTTAGAAATATTAATGTGTCTATTTTTTTTTAAGCATGTGGTTAAGGATTTTGCGATTTTCGCAAAATCTTTAATAAATTTACGATAATAACCGACTAAACCCAAAAATGATTTTATTTGTTTTTGAGTTCTGGGAAGTGGGAATTTATTAATAGCTTCAAGTTTGTTTGAGTTGGTTTTGATTCCCTTGGTTGTAACCACATGGCTCAAGAACTCGGTTTCTTGTTTCATGAACTCACTTTTATCTAACTGAATCTTTAAGTTAGCATCTCTCAATTTCTGTAATATTCTTTTCAAATTTTCAAAGTGCTCTTCTTTACTAGTACTGAAAATTATTATTTCGTCTAAATAAAGCATATTTTAACTATAAAATCCATTAAAACAGAATTCATTAGTCTTTGAAACGTTGCAGGAGAATTTTTAAGTCCAAATGGGATCCCGACGAATTCAAAGTGAGCATTATTGGTGTTAGATGCGGTCTTTTTAATGTCATTTTCTACTATTTCTATTTGGTGATAACCTTTCGCTAAGTCCAGAGTAGTGAAATACATAGCTCTTCCTAGCTTATCTGGAATATCATCCATATTAGGGATAGGATATATATCGTCTATCGTGACATTGTTCAGTTTTCTGTAATCAATGACAATGCGCCACTTTTGTTTGCCTGACGCTTCTTGTTTTTTTGGGAAATCCCATATTGGAGCCGAATATGGTGAATCACTATGTCTAATAATTTCCTGTTTTAACGTATCTTTTATTTGGTCATTAACTTCTTGGCTATGTATTTCCGGATAACGGTATGTTCTTGTATAAATTGGAAGATCATTCACAGTGTTAATTTGATGCTTAATAGCATGAGTAAAAGTAAAAGGCTTTGTGGTAAAAGGCTTTTTTGAACTTTCTTAGTAAATTTAAAAGTTCTGATTTTGTAGATGAGTCTAAATGATCACACCTGATTTCATTTTCTCCTAAAAATATCTCGTTTTAAAATACCTTTAGCTCTTTTAACGGGCCTGGAAAAGAGTATTCCTTTTCTTCACTTTCATTGTGGAAAAATCGAATTATGCTTCCCGTAATTTTAGAAATTTTTCTTTATAATTAATTGTGCTAATTAGCACGACTATTGTTATCATTATAATTATTACTATTATGATTGTTATTATTAGTTCAGTTAGTATTTTGGTTATAACTATTATTGCTACTATAATTGCAGTTATAATTATTATTGCGATTAAAATTATTATAGTTAGCACAATTTGATTTATTGAAATTAGCGTTATTTCCATATTGATTTTGATTTACTTTTCTATTATTTTTGTTGTTACCATAATTGAACCTACTATTATTGTTAGAATTATTTTTATTTTTGGAATTGTTCCAAAATGGATTAAAATACGCGTAGTTTCCCTCATGTGGAATATCCATTGCCTCTTCACTTGTCTTAGGATTTCTACTAAATAACATGGAACGCGGTTCAGGTCTTTAAAAATCTCCAATCCGTTTTTAATATTGGCGGCAATACTAAAACTCGAATTGGGTTCTTCTATAATATTGTTATTTAACCGTCTTAAAATATTTTTATGTTATTATACAGATCTACACTATTAGAATTAAATGTTACATCTCTAAGTTCGTTGTAAATTTGGGGGGCACTTTTCTTTTATCCGAAATTGTTAATTAAAACATCCCGTATTTCAGACCAAGTTTTCGCATTATTATTTACTTCAATTACTACTCCAGCCTTATTAACTAACTTACTTTTAATTCTACTAAGCAAAAAATTTTTACTTATATATCATATTTAATAACTGAAGGAATTATTAATTCTTAGCTTTCCCATCGAACTCAGGCAGACGTTCAATGTATTTTAGTGGATCTATTTCCAATGTTAATAACTGAGCCTGATTTGACATGTTGTTTTTGTAGTTCTTCGTTTGCCTCTCTGCTTCTGAATCCGAATCGGTGCTGAATTTCTTATAGAATTATAAGTTTTATATTATTGTCGTAATATTAATTTTGATTATTTTAAGTTTTATTATAGGTAATTATAAATATTAGAAGAAAATTTTCATTTCTTTTCTTTATTCTTAAGTTTTATTCATTTATAAATTAAGGCTTAATGAATTATTGAATAATGTTAAATTTTCAAAATTTTGAATTAAAATTTCTTATGTTCTTATGTTCACTGTTTTCTTTTATTGTTTTCAAAATTCCCGAAATTGGAATTTCTTAAGAGTTTACTTTTTTAGAAATTTTAATTATTAAAATATTAGGCACTTAATCAATTTATTTTCACTAAATTGAAAGAAATATTAATTTATTTTTTTTCTTTTGTCATTTATCATTGGATCCTGTTATTTTTATCCTAGAATTTTTATCCTCTCAATCTACAAAAATAATCAATAAAAAAATTTTAGGCTTATTTAAAGATTAATTACGATAGAAATCTGAAATTTAGAACACGAGTGCTCTTTCCAATTTGCTTTCATATTTTACACTTAAATATTTTTATAAGGCTAAGAAGTAAGTATCATATTTTTATATTAAGTATTATATTTTATAAATTAGAAACCAAAATATTTTTTTAATAAAAGACTTTCTATTTTTATACCCTACACCTATAGAATAGGTAAAGGGGTATATTAACTTTGGTATGGTGTTTGTAACCACCTAAAGGAAGCGAGCTAGATATGGAAAAGTATATATATTTGTGATCAGCGTGACCGCCTTAGTCGATATAGCCATGTCCGTCCGTCCGTCCGTCCGTAGGCACGATAACTCAAAAAATAATGGAGCTATCTTGATGAAATTTTAACTGTAGGTTACTAGGACTGAAAGTACGGCGGGGATTGCATATGGGCGAAATCGGCCCATGGGTTCGGATTCTGGACCTTTTAATCGGTTTCAGGGCTAACGAACAAATATAAAAAATCACGATAACTCAACAACTAATGACGCTATCTTCATCAAATTTGTGCTGTAGGTTACTAGTAATGAAACTACTTCGGGAATTGCATAAGGTTGGGATTGGACCATGGGTTCGGAACCTAGAACTTTTTGATCGAATTTAGGCCAAACGAGCATAATTCCGAAACCAATGAAGATAGAACCTCCAAATTTAGTATAAGGGTGTCCCTTCCTATTTCCTAAGTATCTTGTGAATTTGGGTCGCATTGGAGTAGTGGGTCGGGGACCAGCCACACATTTCTGAAGACCTTAAAGCATATCTTTAAAATTAATAAAGATAACAACTTGAAAAAATGTAGAAGCTTCCAATTTGCCACAAGGGTGTTCTTTACTATCTCTTGCGTGTTCCCTTAATTTGGGATCAATTGGAGTGGTGGTTCTGTACCCCTCTCAGACCTCCCAAGTTTTAAAGGCTTATAATCGAAATTACTAAAAATAGTTACTTAAAATTAGGATAGACCGTTCAAATTGTGTACAAGGGTTAACTAGTACTATAAGTACAGCGCGGACTATATAAAGGCGAAATCAGCCCAACGGTTCGGATTCCGGTCCTTTTAATCGATGTCAGGGCTAAGGAACATATATAAAAAATCACGATAACTCAACAACTAATGAGGCTATCTTCATGAAATTTGTGCTGTAGGTTATTGGCAGCGAAATTACGGCGGTGATTACGTACGGTGAGGATTGGACAATGGGTTCGGAACTTAGAACTTTTTGATCGAATTTAGGCCAAACGAGCATAATTCCGAAACCAATGAAGATAGAACCTCCAAATTTGGTATCAGGGTGTCCCTTCCTATTTCGTAAGTGTCTTTGAAATTTGGGCCCCGTTGGAGAGCGTTCCAATTGTGTACAAGGGTTAACAGTATTGAAAGTATGACGGGACTGCATATGGGCGAAATCGTACCATAATTTCGGGTCCTGGAACCCTTGAAAAGTTCAAGGACTAACAAAGATATATCTTACAAACACCATAACTCAAAAAATAATGCCGGTATTTTGATGAAATTTAACAGTAGGTTACTAGTAATGAAAGTACCATGGGAATTGGTTGTGGTCGAGTTTAATTTCGAAGCCAAAGAATATATTTCCTATGTCCTATGTGTCTCCGAAATCTAGACTTAATTGTAGTGGTTCAGCTATGTTCAAAGGTACTTGATGCATTTATGTAAAATTTATTTTTATATTTAAATGAATTATATGAAAAGGTGTAAATTTTTAATTGTATTTTAGAAATACATTTATTGCATATTTTGCGTTTATAAGCTTTTCTATTAGGTATATAAACTAACCATTTAAAATAATTGCAATTTTTAAAAATTTGGATTATTAAATATATTATGCTTTGATATCTTTTTATCACAAAATTTAATAATTAGAATTTTTTCATTTTGTAATTGAATTGGAATAAATATATTTTCATTTATTTCAAGTTTGTTTGTTATTTAATATTTTTAAATAGATAAATTAGTAAGAATTTGTAGTATTTTTTAATAGATAGGGTAATTAGAAAATGTTTTTAGTATTATACAGTTAATTTGGTTAGCTATGTCTTACGATCAAATTAATAACAGCTTCTATGGTGTTAAAATGACTTATGGATATGTCCTTAAATTTGAACCAAATAGGTGTAGGGTATTTCTAAGTCGGTTGCACCGACTGACTGTTTCTTTACTTGTTTTAATTTTTATTATATCATAAATTTTGAATTATGAATGAATTATATGAAAAGTTCTAAATTTGTCATTATATTTTAAAAATACATTTATTGCATAATTTGCATTTATAAGCTTTTCTAATAGGTACATATCCTAGGAATTTAAATTAATTTCGTTTTTAAAAATTTGAATTAATAAATTTTGTGATGAAAAGCTAATAAAAGCATTAATGATAATTTTCTTTAAAAACCATTAAATTATATAAACCTTTATAAAAATATTAACACAAATAATATTTCTTTTGAAAAACTCTAAGTTTAATGAAACTACTAAACACAAATAACAGCAGAATTATGATTATAATACTTATTTATAATAGAAGTGCTCAAAATTTCATATCATAAATTAAATTAACCATTTCTAATCCCAATATACAATTCCAATATCTGGATCACTTCATATTTCGAAGAAAACTAAATAGTATTCCTATAAATCTATAAAAATAATTCAAACCAGAATTTTTCAAATTAAAAGAGTTAAAATATTAAAATTCAATTATGTATAACATTATAAAATTAGTAAATTAAGAGAAAAACATAAAATTAAAATTATTTAAAATTAAAATAATTTGTCAAGGGTACTAAATCATTCAACAGTAAATGTAGTACAACAAAACCTAATAATCCTGAAGAGAAGTAGTTGCTGCAAGCGTGTAAAATTTTATTGAATTGTATAAAAAGTTTTAAATCTGTAAATTTAAAATTTAAATTATTTTATCAATTCAAAAATATTAAAAATTCTCTCAATTTATCTATTCAAAAATATTAAACAACAAATAAACTTGAAATAAATGCAATTAGAAAAATTAATATATAAAATTTTTATCCAATTCAATAAAATTTTACACACATGCAGCAATTACTTCTTTTTAGGATTTTTAGCTGTAGGGCATTTACTGTTAAATGATTTAGTAATCTTGATTAATTATTTCAATTTTAAATAGTTTTTAAATTTATTCTCTTAATTTACTTATTTTTTAATATTTTATGTAATTAAACTCAAAGTTATTCGAAAGAAATACAAATTTGTAATAATATTTATATATTATAATATAAATATAAAAGTTTGATGGTTTTTAATGTTAATTAAAGCCATTAAAGTTTTCATTAGCTTTTTATCACAAAATTTAATAATCAAAATATGCAATAAATGTATTTCTAAAATACAATTACAAATTAAAAATTTTTCATATAATTCATTTAAAAATAAAAATAAAGATTTACAACTGAACTATCATACACAATTTCTTAATTATATATTACCTATGGTAATAATTCAATAAAATATAGATACGATATAAAACGAGGAAGAGTGTAGTAGAGTAGACTGTGTCAACTCTGGGATACCCGTATGACCGTAACATATACATTATATCATCCGGTTAATTACTTTTGGCAAAATTTCAAACATACAGCTTTATTAAGTTTAGTGGAATACTCATTAAAAAAAAGGAGTTGTATGGCAGCTACTCGAACCCTCTGCAGTAGACCAACCAAATTTTACTGTAACTTTGGCCATTACACTAAACTATTTTTGGGAAAATTTCAAACACCCAGCTTCATTAGGTGGAGAGTAATGCTTATATAAAATAAGAAGTTGTATGGCATCTCCTCGAATCCACTGCACTAGACCAACCAAATTTTGCAGAAACTTTGGCCATAAAACTAAACTACTTTTGGAAAAATTTCAGACACGCAGCTGTAATAGGTACAGAGTAATACTCATAAAAAAAAGGAGTTGTATATGGCAGCTACCCGAACCCATGGACCAAAATGGCTGGATTTAAATAGCGATGACGGCTATTGCAAAAAAACGAATTTGCGAAAATTTCAAAATCCTAGCTTCTTTAGTTTTTGAGTTATCGTGCGGACGGACGGACGGACGGACATACATAGCTAAATCGATTTATTTTTCGATTCTGATCCGATCCATACACTTGAGTCTATATCTATCCCCCCTCCTTCTCTGCGTCAGAAACGTAATGGCAAATTTATTATACCCTTTGACTATATAGTAATACGGGTATAATGACTATATAGTCATACGGGTATAAACAAGTGATGATAAAAAACCAAGGGTTTTTAAAAAAGCACATTTTCAAAATAATATAGGGTTTCATACTAAGTATTTTATCGGAATATAATGTTGAAGCTTCAATATTAACGTTTAATTTCGGAAATATATACGTTAGTGACTAAGTTACTGCTTACTTATAAAAACAGTAAATTTTTAATTTTTAAGCCCTATTAGCTAATCTATGGGGAAGGTTGCCAAATTTCTCAAGGACCTAACTTCATCTAACCAACCCCACCCCCCCTACCTTTCCACTTTTGTGGTTTCTAGGAATTAAACCAAAATTTGGAATTTTACTTAGAATTTTATTATCTAAGCAAAAATGAGTAAAACTGAGAGACACTTTCTTCAGTTTAAGGAACCGCTTTTAAATTTAAGAAAAGCCTTTAACATATGTTAAAATATAATGTTGGACCTTCAAATTTTGTATATTAATAAAAAAAAAATTGGACAGGTGTTCAAGTTACAGGTGCTTAAAAATAGCAAAATTTCAATTTTCGAGCCCTTATAGCTTCTAAACAGGGGGCTTGACAAAAAAATTTTGTTAACCGACTCCTACTAGCTTTTGAAGACCTAACTTCTCCCAAAATTTCAAGGCCCTATCTTAAACCGTTTAAGAGATATGTGGGACCAAAAATTTTGCAAAAATTGAGTTTTATATAATGCTAAATTTTAGTACCGTATGGCAACCCTATAAATTTGATCGACATATTTTTGTTGAGTCTATAAAAGCAGCTCTCTTATAACGTTTTTCGATTGAAAATAAACCTAACAGAACTCATGTTATATCATTTTAAATATAGGGCTTTTTTGGAAATTGCAGGGGCTGTAGCTTTGTAACCCTTCAAAATTAAGAAAAACCTTTGACACATGTTGAAATATAATTATAGAGCTTTGAATTTTGTATATAACTAAAAAAAAATTTGGACAGGTATTCAAGATACAGGTGATTAAAAATAGCAAAATTTCAATTTTGGAGCCTTTATAGCTCCTAAATAGGGGGCTTGACAAAAAAATTTTGTTAACCGGTTCCTACTAATTTCTGATTATCTAACTTCTCCTAAAATTTCAAGACCCTAGTTTGAACCGTTCAGAAGATATGTGTGGTCAAAAATTTTGCAAAAATTGAGTTTTGTGTAATGTTAAATTTTAGTACCGTATGGTAACCCTAAACATTTTTCTGTCAAAAATTTATAAAATTTATGAAACCAGCTATCGTTTGCCGTTTTCAGATTGAAAATATATCTAACAGAACTCTTGTTATAACCATTTAAATATAGGGCTTTTTCCAACTTTGGGGGGCTGTAGCCCCGTGTCAGGTGGGGCTACAGAAAAAAATTCTTCTACGAAATTATTTTTTTTGCAAAAACTACCCATGGTTAAAATTTCTTTACTCTATTTCAAACGGTGTAAAAGTTTTTGTAAACATACGGACGGACGGACGGACGGACGGACGGACAGACGGACGGACAGAGTGAAGCTATATAGGCACATTTTTACAAAATTTTTTGAAAATGTGCTAAAAAGGGGATTCTAAGGTTTAAGTAGTATCCGCGTAGGACCAAATGACTATATATAAAAGATATCTGGTGTTGCCAGCTTTAAAAAAATATATAGCTTTAATGCCGCATATTATCCTTTAAGGACGAAAAGGACATTTAAAGGTATCCTTGTTATTTTAGTCTATTTTACAAAAACCTTTATAACTAGCGATCTGTTCAATATATATGTATTCAGTTTAAGCTAATAGTTAAGATGACGGTCTGGAGAATATTTTATCGTTTATTTGATGACGATAGGTGCTGCCGTTTTGGAGATATTGTAGTTCAAAGTTGAAAATTTTGCAAAAAATAAAATTTTTAACATCCTTTCTCTAAAACTCATATTTTTCAAAATTTTGCAAAGAAACTCCCATAATATATTTACATTGTTGGAAAGCTCTTATTTTTTTCTATAATTTGGGCATACATAAGGTATGTCTATATTAAAGCGTTTAGAAGATATAAGCATTTATGAAATAAAAAATTTTTTGTTTTGTAATTTTTTTTGTATAAAAAAAAATGTTGATATGTTTTACAATTTTTTCAGCCGTACTTTTTAAATGAATTAAATAATTTTATTATTGAAAAAAAAATGTTTAATATGTTATAAATATGTTTCCAGGTATAAATAAAAAAAATACAAAGGGTTGGGTACGAAATTCCAAAAAAAAAATTCCATTTCCGAAATTCCATTTTATAATTCCAAAATAAAAAATTCCAAAAAAAATAATTCCAAAAAAAAAAATTCCAAAAATCAAAATTTAATGACAAACTATTTTTAAGAAACAGTAATTTTTTACAGGCATATTTCAACAAATAAAAATTTAAAAATAAATAATATTTTAAAAAATTATTGAATTTGTTTAGCGGGAGTTTGGGGGTATTACCCAAACTCCCGCTAAACAAATTATTGAAACCCTGATTTTGAATCCAACTCTAAAATCCCTCCTTGGAATTTTTTTTTTTGGAATTATTTTTTTTCTTTCTTTGGAATTTTGTAAATTTGGAATTTTTTTTTTGAAATATTCTCCAGACCGTCATCTTAATTCATAGCTTTGAATGAGTATATATATATTGAACAGATCGCTAGATATAACGGTTTTTGTAAAATAGACTAAAATAACAAGGATACTTTTAAATGCCCTTTTCGTCCTCAAAGGATAATATGCGCCATTAAAGCTATATATTTTTTGAAAGCTGGCAACACCAGCTATCTTTTATATTTAGTCATTTGACTACGCTGATACTAGTTAAACCTTAGAATAGCCAAAAAATATTAAAAAAAAAAATATTTCGTTGTTTATTAAAAAAATATTTAGTTTTTAATTTATAAAATATAATACATAATATGTTTTATAGTAAAACTCTTAGCTTTTTAAAAATATAGAAGTGTTAAATAAGAAGGAAAATTGGAAATAGTGTATCAAATTTGATTTGATTATTTATTTCGAATATGTTATGTTTTAAGGTCTTGGGAGTAGTGGGGTGGTACGCAAACCGCTATTACAATTCATCCAAAATAGTGTACGTGAAACAAAACGAATAGGAAGAAACACCTGTGCCCAAATATAAGGTTCTATCTACTTTGGTTTCCAAATTATAATGTTTGGCCTTAATTATTCCCATATTACTTTCATTACTAGTATTCTAGGTCATTAAAAATGTGACATTAGTTTTTGAGTTATGGTGTTTTAAAGATATATGTTTCTTAACACTTGAACTTTCCGTCATACTTTCAATACTAGTTAACCCTTGTACACAATTGAAATGTTCTATCTTAATTTTAAGTTACTATTTTTGTTAATTTCAATAATAAGCCTTTAAATCTTGGGAGGTCTAAGAGAATTATCTGAACCACCACTCCAATTGATCATAAATTAAGGGAACACGTAGGAAATAGTAAAGAACACCCTTGTGCCAAATTTGAAGATTTTACATTTTTTTAAAGTTCCTATGTTTATTATTATCGAATATATGGTTTAAGGTCTTCGAAACTATGTGGATGGTGCCCCACCCACTACTCAAATTCGGAGGGCTACCCTGATACCAAATTTGGAAGTTCTAACTTCTTTGGATTCGGAATCATGCTCGTTTGGCCTAAATTCGATCAAAAAGTTGCAGGATCCGAATTCATCTGCCTTTATGCAGTCCCCGCCATTCTTTCAGTACTATTGAACCCTTGTACACAATTGGAACATTCTATCTAAATTTTAAGCCTCTTTTTTATCAATTTTAATAATATACTTTAAGGTCTTCAGAACTGTGTGGATAGTCCTCGACCCACTACCTCAATTGGTTTCAAATTAAAAGGACTCTAAGGCCATAGGAAGAGGTACACTGATACCAAATTTGAAAACTGTTTTTTCTTTGCTTTCGGAATTATGCTTGTTTGGCGTAAATTCTATCGAAAACCTCTAGAATACGAATCCATGGTCATCCAAGTCACGCTGATAACAAATATATGTACTTTTCCATACCTAGCTCGCTTCCTTTAGGTGGTTACAAACACCATACTAAAGATAATATACCCTTTTCCAATTTCATAGGTGTGGGGTATAAAAAGATTATTATTATTAAATCTTTTTTAGATCTAGATAAATTAATTTAAGTTATACATTTTAAATTTTTTTTTAAATTGCTAAATCTCTTTCTTTTCGCCTTTCTCATAACAGAATGGCAAAAAACTTTTTTATAATGAATTATAATCTAATTGTATTGCTAATAATAATTTGAATTTTTCACTTGAATGTAATAATAATTTTGCTGCTTTTCATTTAAACATTAGAAGTTTGAAAAACTAAAAAAAAAAATTTTGATACGCTATTAGTTTTACCTATTTTTACCTATTTAAAATATTCCGAATTTAATTTTCGTTAATAGAATTTGAATTTATGATTTTGTAATAGATAATTTCAATATTAATTCTGATTATAAGCTTTTTGTTTCGTGTAATAATAATTATGCAGCTGGCGGCGTAGGTGTTTTTATGAAAAATGTACTTAGCAAGTAGTGAAAAATCTTTTAAATAGAAATATAAGGAAAATATAAAAACTAGAATAATAGAACAATTTGGACTCTGAAATAACTTATAATGACCGAGTGTGTACTTTACATTTTTTATTTTCTGATCTTAATTCTGGATCAGTTATGGCTAACTGCACTGCTAATTGTTTTGTGATTAAAATGGGTTCGAATTTCGTTACCTAGGATTAATAATTGACTCTAAATTGAACCGGTCTAAGCTTACGACTCAATTATTAAATTATTTTAATAAGGTTATTATGCAGTTATATATATTAGTAAGTTATTGCTCTACTAAAATCACATTATGCAACTATTCAAATCTCAAAGCATGCTTTAGTTTGTAAAAAAAGAAACAAACTAAAGCAAAACAGAAACTTTTCATCTTGGCTTAATTTGTGTCGTTATTTAGAAATTCTTCCTCTTAGAAGTTTTGTTTTACTACAAAACTCTAAAGGTTTTCTTTATCAGGTCAGATAACCTTGATTAATGACGCACTTAAACTTATAATCTTCGAAATAGCAAAAGTTGTTTAGTTACTGTGCCTCGTTAAAATAAAAACATTTTTCTCAGTATTATAAAATAATAGCACCTAGAATTTTTAACCAATTACCACCAGCATTTAAAATCATCAGAAGTTGTCAGAATTTTTAAAATTAGTTCAATCCTGGCTTCTTGATAAAAATTATGAAGAAACTGATAGCTTGCTAAATATTCCTATATAAGCTAATAGAAATGTTTCTTGTTTTGTTTGTTGCATACTTACTACAACTTCAATGATATGTTTACTTTTTCATTCAAGAATTAATCATGTTCTCTTAACTTAATATTAAATTTTGATTTTTCTACTCTATAACATCCAATTTTTTATTTTTATTAATTTATTTTTTTTATTTTTTATTTTTACTTTTAATACTAATGTTTAATTATTTTGATATATTTTATTTGTTTTGTTGCCCCTCACAAAATTTCTAGAACATATTAAATTTAGCTATATTATAATTCTGATTTTGAAATTATTGATGAATCATTCGTAACTTGCTTTTTTTAAGAGCAATAGAATAACTGTAACTATTTTTTCTTAATTCTGTAGTATTTTACTAAAACATTTTGAACGTACCATTTATCTTAACTATTCAATTTGTTTTCTTTTTTTTGCTTTTAATATAGTAAACTGAGTTTTGTAATTATTTTTTATGGATGATACATATTGTTGATTTAATTTAATAAATTGATCTTTTAACATTGAATCTAACCAGAATTTTTCAAATTAAAAATTGAATTATTTATATTAAAAATAAGTAAACTAACAGAATAAATTTAAAAATTAATTAAAATTGAAATAAATAATCAAGGATACTTAATCATTCAACAGTAAATGCAGTACAGCAAAAAATAATAATCCTGAAGCGAAGTAATTGCTGCATGTGTGTAAAATTTTATTAAGTTGGATAAAAAGTTTCAAATATGTAATTTTGTAATTGCATTTTATTAATACATTTATTTCATGTTGTTTTGTTTTTCAATATTTTTAAATAGATAAATCTGTAAGAATTTTTAATATTTTTGAATAGATATAATTAGAAAAATTTTTTTTTTAGTATCATAAAGTTAATTTTGTTTAATATCTTACGATCAAACTACTAAAAGGTTTTATGGTTTTAAAATAACTTATGGACTTCTCATTAAATTTGAACCAAATAGATAGAGGATATCTTGGTTGCACCGACTGACTGTTTCTGTACTTGTTTTTGGTTAAGATACGACAAAAACTTTGGGGAGCTTGCTAACAACTAACTTTTTTAACTCCATTATTTTGATATAAAAAATTTTAAATTTTGCAGTAAATCTTGTATACAACTTTAAATTGTATTAATTTTGTTTTTTGTTTGTTTTTTTATACCCGTATGACTCTAGGTCGTAGGGTATAATAATTTGTCATTACGTTTATGACGCAGAGAAGGAGGAAGGTAGATATAGTCTCAAGGGCATGGATCGATTCAGAATCAAAAAATAAATCGAATTAGCTATTTATGTCCGTCCGTCCGTCCGTCCGCACGGTAACTGAAAGAATAAAGGAGCTAGGATTCTGCAATTTTAACAAATTAATTTTTTTTCAATAGTCGTCATCGCTATTAAAATCAAGGTATTTTGGTCCAAGGGTTAGAGTGCTGCCATACAACTTCGTTTTTTAAATGAGCATTACTTTATACCTATTGAAGCTGGGAATCTGAAATTTTGCAAAATGTAGTTTAGTTTTATGGCCAAAGTTTCTGAAAATTTGGATGTTCTATCGCAGTGGGTTCAGTGAGCAGCCATACTACTTTTTTAAACCAAAGTTAATTCTATAAAAGTAATTATACCAGGAGGATGAAAATTACACACGGTTAGTATTATAATAAATCATTAACCTATATGAAGTTTCAAAACGTTTTATTTTCGATGGGCTGCCATACAGGAGGATGAAAATTCAACCCGGTTAGTTTTATAATAGAACAAGCACCTATATGAAGTTTCAAAATATTATGGCTCCATTTTCGGGGAGCTGCCATACAAAGTTGTCAATACGATAACTATGAAACTATGAAGTTACGAGTTTAAAATTTAAACTGGCTAGGTAAAGTAATAGAGCAAGTTACTTGGCAAAGTTGGACATCACTCAGACCAACTTTTAGGGTTAGCAAATTTTTTGGTTTATTTTTGTTAAATATTGAAAAATTTTAAATTTGTATATGTCGATGTTATGTCTAAAAACTAAACGCTTTTAAAAAAGATTGTTTTGTAAGTATTTTTTTTAGCATTGATAAAAATAAAAAACTCTAAATAATAATAAATTTACCTAATAATAATAAAGAACCTCCAAATTTGGTATAAGGGTGAACCTTCCTTCCAATTTGGGACTAATTGGAGTAGTTGTTCGGGGACCCATCCACACAACTAGGAAGAAATCTTGGAAATTATTAAAAATAGTTCTATGAAACAGGGATTGTCCTATACTATTTCCTGTGTGTCCCAATTTAGACCTCCCAAGGTTTGACACCTTATCATCGAAATTAACACAAATTGTAACTTTAAATAAAGATAGAACCTTCAAATTTGGTACAACGGTTAACTAGTAATGAAAGTACGGCGGGGACTCCATATGGATGAAATCGGACCATGGTTTGGTTTCTGCAACTCTTGATTGGTTCAAGGGCTAGTGATCATGTATCCAAAAAAACGATAAATAAAAAACTGATGACGCTATTTTGTGAAATTTTAACTCTAACTTACCACTTATGAAAATACCATGGGAATTGCTTATGGTGGAGATCGGACAATGGGTTAGGACTCTGGAAGCTTTTGATCAAATTAAGGCCAAACAAGCATAATTTCAAAATCATATAAAATAGAACCTTAAAAATTTGAGGCACAGGTTTTATTCTTATTTTCTTTGTGTTCTTTTATTTTGGGACCAATTAAGGTGTGGTATTCAAAAATATTTAAAATTCGTACTAATTTATTTATTTAAAAATATCAAAAAACCAAAAAATTTAAAGTAACTATTGAATATATTTATTTCAATTCAATTAAAAAATTGGAAAAATTAATTAAATTTAGGCATTATTAAATTTTTTTGACAAAGAGCTAATCAAAGCATTAATAATATATTTAATAACTCAAATTTTTCTAAATTAGAATTAATTTAAGTTCTTAGTATATAAACGTATTAGAAGAGGTTTTAAATGCAAAATATGTAATTAATGTATTTCTAAAATACAATGACAATTTTAGAGCTTTTCATATATTGCATTTAAATATAAAAATAAATTTTCCATATCGTCGCTCAGGTATTGTTTTACCCCATACGCCTAAGTTAAGTTTTCGAGAAAAATGCAATGAAAGTTTGAATGCTTTTAAAAACAAGTGTGGAAAAAAACCAAGGGTTTCCACAAAAAGCACATTTTCAAAATTATATACGGTTTCTTACTGAGTATTTTATATGTATTTTTATAAAATGATAATAATATAATTAAGTTATTTCATTAATTTATTAATTATATGAATAATAGTGAAATACTTAGAATATAACCCCAATCCACTCAAGAAAACCTGTTAAAAAGTGTGAAATATAATGTTGGGGATTCAATATTAACATTTAATTTTGGAAAAATTTACACTGGTGAATAAGTTACTGTTTTATAAAAACATAAAAGTTTTAGTTTTTAAGTCCTAGTAGCCCTTCCATGGGAAAGATTCCCAAATTTTTGCTTAGCAAATTTATGATGGATCTGCAAACCCCCCTTCTGTCCTCACCATTCCATTTTTGTCGGTTCTAGGAAATGAATTGTAAACTCCACCAAAATTTGGAATTTTACCTCGAAATTTATTATCTAACCAAAAATGGTTGAAACTAAGAGACAATTTCTTCAATTTAAAGAGACCCTTTCAAATATAAGAAAAACCTTTAGCATATGTTGAAATATAATTCTGCAGCTGTAAATTTTGTATATTTGTAAAAAAAAATTTGAACGGGTATTCAAGTTACAGGTGTTTGAAAATAGCAAAATTTTAATTTTCAAGCCCTTATAGATCCTAAACAGGGCGTGACAAAAAAATTTTGTTAACCGACTCCTACTAATTTCAAAGGACGTAACTTCCCGCAAAATTTCAAGACCCTAGCTTGAAGCGTTTAGAAGATATGTGGGGCCAAAAATTTTGCAAAAATTGAGTTTTGCTTCATGGTAAATTTTAGTACCGTATGGCAACCCCATACATTTTAGCCTTATATTTTTGTGAAGCCTATGAGATCAACTCTCTTATACCGTTGAGATTGAAAAAACAGATTGAAAATACATACAACAGAACTCTTATTATACTAATTTAAATATAGGGTTTTTTTGCTATTTGCTGGGACTGTGGCTTTGGCATTCTTCAAAAATAAGAAAAACCTTTGACACATGTTGAAATATAATTAAAGAGCTTTCAATTTTGTGTATTACTAAAAAAAAATTTTAACAGGTATTTGAAAATAGCAAAATTTAAATTTTCAATCCCTTATAGCTCCTAAATAGGCGACATGAAAAAAAAAATTTTGTTAACCAACTAATTTTAGAAAACCTAACTTCTCCCAAAATTTCAAGACCCTAGCTTGAATCATTTAGAAGATATGTGAGGCCAAAGATTTTGCAAAAATAGTGTTTTGCATAATTGTACATTTTATTACCGTATGGCAACCCTAAACATTTGTCTTTTAAAAATTTATAAAGTTTATAGAACCAGCTTTCTTTTCAAGCACTTATATGAAGTTTTAAAATGTTAAAGCCCCATTTTCGGGGGGCTGCCATATAACTTCCTTGCACGGCCATTTTCAGCGGCTGCCATACAAAGTTTTCGATTAAATAACTGTGAGTCTAATGAAACTACGAGGCTAAAATTAAAATTGGGCAGGTAAAGTGATAGGGCAAGTAAATTACGGTTTATTTTATACACCGTAGTGGGTATGCACGGGTATCTAAAAGTTGACAAGGGTATCTATAATCTTCCTCGTTTTTAAATAAAAAGAAACGTAAACAAATCAATATGAAAATTTTTTTAAAATTGTTCTTGTAGCCAAGGAACTATAGAGAAGTAGTTTTTGTTATTTTCTGGAAGAAAAGATAATAGGTAGGTATTGAAGATCTCTAGAATTTGATAGAAAATCTAACATATTTTCTTTTACATTTGGAGCTTGCTGAAAATATGTTTTGGCGTCCCTAAAACTATTCTGGAGCTTCGAATACATATAACTTCTTTAGAATATTTAGTTACTCTCAGAGAATTTTTATAATACATGATGAAAGGTTTATATCTTTTATGCATAACACTTTCAGTTTTGAAAATGGTATTTTTTAAAAATTACGCATGTCAGATTTTTTGGAAACATTCCAAAAATCATGTGCTTGCATTTGAGTTACGATAAGATGCTCATCAGTACTATATTTTACTTATTTTAAATTTTTTATTAAAGATAAAAAACTAGGAATTTCCATTTGTTTTTGTAAAGTGGTCTATGGTGCTGTGTACACTGTCGATCTTCTGTATTTGTAAATGACCAAGTTCACAGAACCTTTGAATAATTTGATCTACTTGGTGATTTTCTTATAAGAAGTATTTAAGTGCTGTAGCAAAAATTCTATTTTTGTTTTGTAGAACACAAAAGAATCGCTCCACAGAATCATTTTTTTAATTTCAGGATAATCCATAACCAACTTTCTTAAAATTTTTAATGTAGCACTATTTATATCGTTTCCAGATCGACCACTCCGACATTTTTCCCAAACTGCACAAAAAGTTTTTTTTAAAGGACTACAGCTCTCATGATGAATGCGTTGATTTTGCTTTTATAAAAAAAAGTGGGGGAAAAACCTTTAGGATTGTAAATCAAAATTTACTATAGCAACCTTTTCATCTAAATTATTCCTATCTTTTTGTTATTCAGCCTTTATAATACTAACTTCTTGTTTTTAATATTGTATAAATTAACTCTTCCTCAAGACCAATGAGCATTGGTTTAAAATAGTTTGCTCTATTTTACTTATGTAAATCACTTCATATAAAACTTTTGCTTCTGCTCTCGTGAACTTTTACTTAAATTTAAATGTTAAGCTTTCAAAGAGTGAGTATACTAAAATTTTTTTTATTGAAGTAAAAACAGAAAAGTAAAAAATAATTTTTTGTTGCGCCCCCCATTTGAGAGCTGTAAGGGGTCCAAAATTGAAATTTGCCTTTTTTTAAGCTCCTGTAACTTGAATACCTGTCCAAATTTTTTTCTATTAATATACAAAATTTAAAGGTCCAACATTATATTTTAACATATGTTAAGTGTTTTTCTTAAATTCAAAAGCGGTTCTTTAAATTGAAGAAAGTGTCTCTCAGTTTTATCCATTTTTGCTTAGATAGTAAAATTCTAAGTAAAATTCCAAATTTTGGTTTAATTCCTAGAACCTAAAAAAATGGAGGGAGGGAGGGGGTGGTGAGTGAGATTAGATTCTTGAGAAATTTGGTAACCTTCCCCATTGAAGAGCTATTAGGACTTAAAAATTAAAAATTTACTATTTTTACAAGTAAGCAGTGACTTATTCCCTCATAGTATATATTTCCAAAATTAAACTGAGTTTTTAACACAATATAATTTTGCAAATGTGCTTTTTTAAAAACCCTTGGTTTTTTTCATCACTTGCTCTCTTCAACTAACTTTTTTAACTCCAATATTTTCAAATAAAAATTTTAAATTTGGTTTGGCATCTTGTATTTAACATTAAATTATATGAATTTTGATTTTTTTTGTTTTGTGGTTTTTTTTTTGTTTTTTGTAGAGAACGATTTCGAGTTACGATTTCATATGATTTAAATGATGCGTAGTTTAAAAAAAATTTAAGATAAGCAAAAAAGAACACAAAGAAATCTTTTAAGTAAATGGCTTCATAAATAATTTATATGTATTCATATAATATGAGTAATATTTTGCATGTTTTGTATTTTGATATTAAGAGATATAATCATTATGAATATGATGACTATTATCTATCATGATGATCATTTTATCAATATTATCATATGAAGCTTATTTTGCTTAAGTTAATATATTCGTGAATTCTAAGAGATAGAATTGAAAAATTAGAGCTAGAGTTTTGAAATTCACACAAAACATTTTTTGGACATTTTTGAGGTTCCCTATTTCTTTTTGGTTAAGACCAGACCAAGGTTTCAGGGAGCTTCCACACAACTTGTTTAAACTAAAGTTAATTCTTCAAAAGTAATTATACAAGCAGGATGAAAATTACACGTCAATACGATAACTATGAAACTAATGAAGTTACGAGTTTAAAATTAAAAGTGGCTAGGTAAAGTAATTGGGCAAGTTACTTGGCATAGTTTGACATAACTCAGACAACTTTTAGGGTCAGCAAATTTTTTGATTTGTTTTTATAAAATTATGAAATTTGTATATGTCGATGTTATTTCTAAAAACTAAACGCTATTAAAAAAAATGGTTTTGTAAGTATTTTTTTTAGCATTGATAAAAATAAAAAACTCTAAATAATAATAAGTTTAATGTAAAATTTTGTTACATTTTTTAAAAGTAAAAGAAAAATATCTAGAAAACAAACAAGGTAATAAGATGAAAAAATTTTGTTTTTTGACGTAGAACTTAAGTTTTTAAGAAAAAATACTCCTTTCGTGTTTAGAAGTTTAATTGAGAATAAAAATAGATTTAAAAAAAAAAATTCAGTTTAAAAATCCATATCGTGTCGTTTTCAGTAGTTAAAAATGCCACCGATTGACAGCTTTCCCATTTTGGTAAAAAGATTCATTAATCAACTAAAAATTTCAGACTTGTTAAAAAGCTATATCCAAAAAAACGATAACTATAAAACTGATGAAGCTATTTTGTGAAATTTTAACTCTAGCTTTTTTTTTTTTTTTTTTTTTTTTTTTTTGTCCTTTATAACTCCTCTTGGGAGCATAGGGCTTCCACTTGGCATCTCCATCTCACTCGGTTTGTTGCTGTTGTTCTTACATCGTTCCAAGTGAGATTGCATCTTCCTAGTTCCAGGAGTACTGATCGCCTCCAGGTGTTTTTGGGACGACCTCTTGTTCTTTTTCCCTGAGGGTTCCACTCTAACGCCATTCTGGTTATGCTATCGGCTGTTTTCCTGATGGTATGTCCGAACCATTTCCATTTGCGTTTCCTTATCTGTTTCACAATTGGTTCTTCTCTTGTTATCTCTAACAGATTCACGTTGCTGATGGTGTTAGGCCAGAATATTCCGCATATGATACGAAGACATTTGTTGACGAATACCTGCAATTTCTGTATGATGTTGTTTGAAATTAGCCAGGTTTCGCTACCATATGTTAGTATTGATTTTACGCATGCGTTGAATATTCTTAGCTTCGTGTTTCTGGAGATCTGAGAGCTTCTCCATATGGTTCTTAATTGTCCGAATGCCGATCTTGCTTTTCGAAGTCTGTTATTAACATCTGCTTCTGCACCGCCATCTGTTGTAATTGTACTGCCTAGGTAGCAGAAGGCATCTACATATTCGATGGTGTTTCCTTCAATGCTAATGTTTCCTCTATTGCAGGTGTTAATTCGCATGGCCTTAGTTTTCTGGATATTTATCTCCAATCCAACGCATCGTGCTAATTTTGTGAGATGTTCTAATTTAGCTTGGATGTCGCTGAGCTTGTGCGATAGTAGACAAATATCATCTGCGTAGTCTAAGTCCTCGAGTTGCCGTGTGAGACTCCAAGTTATTCCACGTCTCTGCACGCATACTTCTCGCATAATTTCATCCAGGACAATTGTGAACAGTTGAGGTGAGAGTGGACATCCTTGTTTTACTCCTGTGTTTGTAGTGAAAGAGTCACTGATGTTTCCGTTGTGCAGAACCGCGAGATCCGCATCCTCGTACATCGCTTTGATAATGTTTATTATTTTCTGGGGTACTCCTTTCTTGCTTAATGCTTTCCAAATTGCAACACGTTTGATGGTGTCAAAGGCCTTCTTGAAGTCTATGAACAGGAGGTAGAGAGGTGTACGCCATTCCACAGATTGTTCGACTATTATGCGTAGAGTGTTGGCTTGATCTACGCAGCTTCTGTTAGGGCGGAAGCCTGCCTGTTCATCACGTAAACTTCCCTCGATCTTGCTATGAATTCTGCCTTGTATGATTGTTGCCAGTATTTTATATATGGAGTTAAGCACGGTTATTCCTCTCCAGTTGCTGCATTCTCTTAAGTCATCCTTCTTTGGTATTTTAACGATGATGCCTTTCTTCCAAGATGTAGGCAGCCTTTCCTCATCCCATGCCTTTCTGATGTGTGGATATAGAAGTTCGGCTGATATTCTAGCGTTAGCGCGTAGCAATTCGGCTGCAACACCATCCTCGCCAGCTGCTTTGTTGCATTTCAACTTCCTTATAGCCTCATTTATCTCATTGACATTGGGTGGGTCACACGATATACTTAAGTTGTTGTTTGTGTGGCTGTTGGTTTCGTCTGTCTGCCATGTTTCGCTGATGTCAGCTATATTGCTGATTTCTTCGAAATGTTCCCTCCATCTTTGTGTTTGAGCGTCAGTGTTTACTAGTAGCACGCCATTACGATCCCTGACTGGTTGGTTTCTGTTACATTTGCGATTTGTGAGACTTCTTATGATCTGATGTAACTCTCTCACATTGTTTTGCCCTGCCGCTGTTTCAGCTGCTGTTGCTAATTTCTCTAGGAACTGTTTTTTGTCTCTTTTTGCTGCCTTCTTTACTTGTTTGGCAATTATGTTGTACTGATTGCTAATAGCTATGTTGTTATTCAGCTGCCGCTTTAGTTCTCTTCTTTGGGCTATAAGGTGCCATGTATCATCAGAGATCCATATTTTTCGTTCTGGCTGTGCTATACCAAGTGTTTCTTCTCCGACTTGATTGAATACCGCTACAATGTCGTTCCATGTATGATTTTCCGCCAGTGTTGATGTTTTTTCTAGCAGGTTGTTTACTAATTCATTTTTTGTAGGTACACTTAGGTGTTTTCGGAGGTTTAGTCGTCTTTTTCTTCTATGTCTGGTTGTTCTTTGTGCTTTCAACTTAATTTTGAAGTCACCAGTTATAAGTTCATGGTCGCTGCCGATATCAGCACCTCTTCTATTTCTGACATCTATTAATGAACTACGCCATCTTCTGCTCACACATATGTGGTCTATCTGATTGCGAGTGCGGCCTCCAGGTGATGTCCAAGTATACTTGTGTATCTCTTTGTGGGGAAAGATGGTGCCACCGATGACTAATTGAAATGTTTGACATATTTCGACTAATCTATCTCCATTGTTATTTCGAACTCCACAACCATGTTTTCCCACGATGTTTTCTTGGTTGGTGTTTCCTATTTTGGCGTTGAAATCTCCCATTAGTATGACAATGTCTCTTTTTCGTACATTATTAAGCGTTGATGTTAATTGTTCGTAGAATTCTTCTTTCTTGGCTATTTCTGCATCTTCAGTGGGTGCGTAGCATTGTATGATGGTTATGTTTCTAATTTTGCCGAGGAAACGAGCTGTGATTATCCTATCTGATGTTGGTAACCAGGATATTAGAGAGTTGCGCATTTTCCTCGATATTATAATTCCAACTCCACCTTGACCTCCAGTTTCCTCACCACTGTATATTAGAGTATTGCCATTTGCTGTGCGTCCTATTTCGTAAGCCAAAGGTTGTTGCCGTAAGATCCATCCTGTTTTCTTGCCTTGTTTCAGTTTCTGTAATCGTTCTTTTCAGCTAAGTAGGTGATTGGTCTACTGTAGCCTATCCTAGGGATGGGGCTGCCATCTGTCGTTGCCTAGAAACAACGTCCTGAGTCTGGTCCAGTACCACTGAGGGCGATGTTATAGTGTCGTCTCAGGGAGCCTTAGTGGTATTTTGATGTTACTGGTATGTATGATGTTATTGTTATTCTATTTATTATTATAGTTATTATTATTATTATTATTATTATTATTATTATTATTATTATTATTATTATTATTATTATTATTATTATTATTATTATTATTATTATTATTATTATTATTATTATTATTATTATTATTATTATTATTATTATTATTATTATTATTATTATTATTATTATTATTATTATTATTATTATTATTATTATTATTATTATTATTATTATTATTATTATTATTATTATTATTATTATTATTATTATTATTATTATTATTATTATTATTATTATTATTATTATTATTATTATTATTTTTTTATTGATATATTATATGTTACCCAGCCAGGGATCGAACCCGAGACCTTTCGCATGAAACTCTAGCTTACCACTCATGAAAATACCACGGGAATTGCTTATGGTCGTATGGCTTATGGTAATTTCAAAACCATATAAAATAGAACCTTAAAAATTTGAGGCACAGGTTTTATTCTTATTTTCTTTGTGTTCTTGTATTTTGGGACCAATTGAGGTAGTGGTGAGGGTACTACTCCCACAACTCCAAAGTCCTTATCTCACCCTAAAAAAATCAAATAAATATTGAAAAAAATAACAACACTAAAAAGCCAAAATTAATAAAGATTGAACATATATGTTATTATATCTATTAAGATACAGATTATTTGTTAATGTTATTCTATTGTTTATAAAAACAAGAAAGTTTTAATTTTTAAGTCACAATAGCCCTTCAATGGAGAAGGTTCGCGAGGATCTGCCCACTCCCCTCCATTTTGTTAGGTTTTAGAAATTATGTAAAACTAGAAGTAGTTTTAATATAACAAGTAAAGAAACAACAGACTTAGAAATACCCTACACCTGTTTGGTTCAAACTTATAATGAGGAGTCCATAAGTCATAATAAAACCATAAAAGGTCTTATTAGTTTGATCGTAAGACATAGCTTGGCAAATTAACTTTATAATATTAAAAACATTTCCTAATTATTTTATCTATTCAAAAATATTTAAAATTCTTTCTAATTTATTTATTTAAAAATATAAAAAAACCAAAAAATTTAAAGTAACTGTAGAATACATTTATTTGAATTCAATTACAAAGTTGGCAAAATTTGCATTATTATATTTTGTGACAAAGAGTTAATCAAAGCTTTAATAATATATTTAATTTTCCATCTCGTCGCTTAGATATTGTTTTACCCCATACGCCCAAGTTAAGTTTTCGAGAAAAATGTATATAAAAAAATGTATATAATCGATAGAATTTTTTTGAAAATTTGTGTATTTATTTATTAGTATTTCCTTTTTAATTTTTGTTATTATCCGATTCCCTAAAGAATAAAATTTTCATTAATTTTTAATAAATTTAGATCCTTGTTTGCATATGGTACAAAACAATAATTAATCATAATTAGTCTTCCCCATGGGGTAAAGTTTTATTGAAAATTGAAAATTATTACAGATATATTACTACCAAAGGAAAAATAGAAACAAAATCTATATTAAATAAATCGGTGATACCTTTACATAACTTTAACCATCTGTAAAATCATAAACTGAAATCTTAGTACTTCATTTCTTAAATGTAAACAATTTAATAATAAAAATAATAATTTATTTTAAAAAATTTAATTTTTTTCTTTTAAAATCTAGGTAGTCAGTTTCATTAATTTTTAAATAAACAAGTGAGGGAAAAAAACCAAGGGTTTTTAAAAAGCACATTTTCAAAATTATATACGGTTTCTTACTGAGTATTTTATCATTTATTTTTATAAAAATATATATTATGATAATATTGTAATTTTGTTATTTAATTAATAATTAATTATATGACTAATAGTGAAATACTTAGAATATAACCCCAATGCACTCCAGAAAACCTGTTAATAAGTGCAAAATATAATGTTGGAGCTTCAATGTTAACGTTTAATTTTGGAAAAACTTACTATAAGTTACTATAAGTTACTGTTTTATAAGAACATAAAAGTTTTAATTTTGAAGACCCCCTAGCCCTTCAATGGGGAAGGTTCCCTAATTTTTGTTTAGCAAACTTATAATGGATCTGCTCACCCCCCTCCTGTCTTCACCCTTTCATTTTTTTTGGTTCGAGGAAATCAATTTTGAACTCCAACAAAATTTGGAATTTTACCTAGAATATTATTATCTAACCAAAAATGGTTAAGACTAAGAAACAATTTCTTCAATTTAAAGAGACCCTTTCAAATTTAAGAAAAACCTTTAACATATGTTGAAATATAATGCTGCAGCTGTAAATTTTGTATATTTGTAAAAAAAAAATTGAACAGGTGTTAAAGTTACAGGTGGTTGAAAATAGCAAAATTTCAATTTTCGAGCCCTTATAGCTCCTAAACAGGGGGGGTGACAAAAAAATTTTGTTAACGGACTCCTACTAATTTTGGGAGACCTAACTTCCACCAAAATTTCAAGACCCTTGGTTGAACCGTTTAGAAGATATATGGGGCCAAAAATTTTGCAAAAGATGAGTTTAGCTTAATGAAAAATTTTAGTACCGTCTGGTAACCCTATAAATTATTTATATTTTTGTGAAGCCTATAAAACCAGCTATCTTTTGCCGTTCTTAGATTGAAAATACACTTAACAAAACTCTTGTTATAACAATTTAAAAATAGGGCTTCTTCCAACTTTGGGGGGCTGTAGCTCCGTAACGGGTGAGGCTACAGAAAAAAATTCTTCTACGAAACTAATTTTTTTGTAATATCTACCCGTGGTTAAAATTTCTTTATTCTATTTCAAACGGTGTAAAAGTTTTTGTAAACATACGGACGGACGGACGGACGGACAAAGTCAAAATTAAGAAAAACCTTTGGCACTTATTGAAACTTTCGCTTTGGAACTTTCAATTTTGTATACAAATAAAAAAAAATTTTGACAGGTATTCAAGTTATAGGTGTTTAAAAGCTAAATTTTTAGCAAAATTTCAATTTTCGAGCCCTTACAGCTCCTAAACAGGGGGCGTGATAAAAAAATTTTGTTAACTGACTCTTACTTATTTCTAAATATCTAACTTCTCCCAAAAAAGTTTCTAGATTTAGCCGTTCAGAAGTTATGAGGGACCAAAAATTTTGTAAAACTTAGTTTTGGATAACGGAAAATTTTAGTACCGTGTGGTAACCCTATACAATTAGTTTTTAAAAATTTGTAAAGCTTATAAGAACAGCTGTCTGCTACCGTTTTCAGGTTGGAAATATACCTTATAGAACTCTAATTATAACTGTTTAAATATAGGGCTTTTTTCGACTTTGTGGGGCTGTAGCTCCGTAACGGGGGGGGCTACAAAAAAAAGTTTTAACATTAAATTATTTTTATTGCAATACCTACCCATTTCTGATATTTTTTAGTTCGTCGTAGGTAAAAAGGGACGGACGGACGGACAGAGTGAAACTATATAAGCACATTTTTACAAAATTTTTTTAAAATGTAAAACCATTATGTAAAGCACATACGGATTGTAAATCAAAATTTACTATAACAACTTTTTCATCTAAATTATTTCTATTTTTTTCTTATTCAGTCTTTATAATACTAACTTTTTGTTTGTGGTAATTGTATTTAATTAACTCTTCCTCAAAAGGTGGATTATATTTTTAAATGCAAATATCTAACATCGATCACACTGATCTTTTTTTGATACGTAAAACGACAGATTAAAATGATAATTAAATACTTTTCTATAAGTGTCATAATATTTAGGCAAATCTATAGGCCCAATATTAATGGATAATAAAGAATCGAAATACGCTTTAGTTGCTGCTCTACGGTGTTGCGAATCTACTACTGGAAAGCTGTTCTTATGATCCTTAATTTACTCTCTTAATATTGGTTCCTTTAAGTCTTTTATTAGGGACACCAGTCTTTTTATTTTAGATCTCCTTGAAATTTTGGACCTTTTAATCGGTTTCAGGGCTAACGAACATAAATAAAAAATCACGATAACTCAACAACTAATGACGCTATCTTCATGAATTTCGTGCTGTAGGTTACTGGTAATGAAACTACGGCGGCGATTGCGTACGGTGAGGATTGGACAGATTCGGAACATAGAACTTTTTGATCTAATTTAGGCCAAAATAGCGTAATTCCAAAACCAATGAAGATAGAACCTCCAAACTTGGTATCAGGCTGTAGCTTTCGATTTCCTTAGTGTCCTTGAAATTTGCGCTCAATTGAAGTAGTGAATCGGGGAACAGCAACTCAGTTCCGAAGATCTTAAAGCATATTTTCGAAATTAATAAAGATGGTAACTTGAAACAAATGTAGGAGCTTCAAATTTAGCACATGGGTGTTCTTTACTATTTCCTGCTCGGCCCCCTAATTTTGAATTAATTGGAGTGGTGGTTTAGTACCTCTCTTAGACCCCGCAAGGTTTAAAAGCTTATCATCGAAATATATAAAAATATATTAACTTAAAATTTAGATCGTTCCAATTGTGTACAAGGGTTAACTAGTATTGAAAGTATGACGCGGACTGCATATGGACGAAGTCGTGCTTTGGTTTCGGGTTCTGGAAACTTTGAAAAGTTCAAGGGCTAAAAAACATATATCTTAATAAAACCATAACTCAAAAAATAAAGCCGCTATTTTGATGAATTTAAACTCTAGGATACTAGTACGTTACTAGAATTTTACCATAAAACATATTATTTATAATCATAATATTTAATCGGCTCATTTTTTCTCATACAAATATAAACATCCCTTTTTAGGACAAACTATTTGACCAATTTTAATGAAACAACAACCAAAAGAAAGGTTTTTTTTGTTTTTATAGGACAATGATATTTTTTTTAGAATATTGCGTTTTTTCAGGTGAAAACCCGTCTTTAATTTAACGTAAATTTGAATTTAACGGTCACACTGTTAAAAGTTAATGCTTATGACTTTAATATTATGCGCCGACTTTCTGAGTAAAACTAATTAATTTTCGGTTGTAACTCGCAGCTCAATCAAACTATTATATACGCCGACTTATGTCTTTCCTTTTTTTGTTTAGTTTAAATGTTCAATGAACAAGGAGATTGAAACTTTTTTAAAATTTTTTTTTGTTGTTGTTTTTATTTTTCTTTATCTCTATAAAATTCCAGTGAAAAATAAATGAGTTCTGTTCGAAAAGAAAGCAATACATTTGGTTTATACAGTAGTTTTCATTTCTAACAAACTCTGTTCAATTTTAATTATAATAAACGTTACACTTTTTGCCAAAGAATAAAATTTTACCTAAAAATGTAATTAAACTTATTATATCTAATAATGTTGCTTGATGATTAATTTAGTAATTTTATATTAATTTTTGTTAAAAAAAAATCCTAATAACGCATTAAAAATACAATAAAAATTTCATTAGAAGAAAAAGCACTATACATTGGCTTGAGGCTGACACATCAAATAAAATTCTAGCAAATGAGTTTAAAGTGTCCATTCTAGAATTAGCACATTATACAATGTTCAAGTCTTATACTAATTTTTCAAAATTCACAGCATTCTTTTAAAAAGACATTCTTTTATTACGACGAATATTTTCTGTCTCTTCATAGTCGTTATAAGCGAGCTCTACTGTTTGTATTTTTTTTGTTGCTTTAAAAAATTATTTTGCTATTCGTAAATGTTTGAAGCTTTTTGTTAAGTTTTTTATAACAATAAAATGATCGACTTTTGAAATATATTCTGTAGTTGCCATTACTTTTGAGAGATGTATAACAAAAGTTGTTACAAAATATGTTTGCAAAAAAACTATAACGAAAAATCTTTCTTAAAAAAATAGTTATTAATTTAAATGATTTGTTCTTTAGGGCCTAACCAAAATCAACGCTTATTGTGTATAATTGCTAACAAAAAGTTTTAAATTAGTACCTCGAATTTTTAAAATTTAAACATTGACAAAGCATATAAAAATGTTATTGTTTTTTCTTATGTTGCTATTGTTCTAAAAAAAAAAATATTTTACAAAAATATTGCTTTTAAAAATACCTATATTTTTTTAACAAACACATTACATAATATATTCAAAATAATTGAAATACCTATAATATGTTTGCAGAAACAAAAAATTACATTTCTTAAGAAAAATTATATGTTCTTTAGGGATCAACCAGAATAAATGCGTACGGCGTGCAGTTTCTGTCAAAAAATTTTGAAATAAGAAGGTATGTTATGTCCTGTACTTCGGAATTTTAAAATTTGACAAAGCGTATAAATATATTGTAATTGTTTTTTCTGATGTTGCTACGATTAAGTTTTCAAAATAAAATATTTTAAAATAATATTTTATTTTTTAAAAAACATACATTCAAAATAATTGAAAATACCTATAATATGTTCGCAAAAAAAACTAAAAAATAATCTTCAACTTAAATAAAAGTTGACGTATAATTTCTGTCAAAAAATTTACAAATAAATAGGTACATAAATTTACATGAGGGCAACCAAAATACGCGTAACGCGATGTACTGTAATCGGATTTTTAAAATTTACAAATTCACAAATGGTTTTTGGTTTTTCTTATATTTCTAAGACTATGTTTTAAAAAATATCTTATATTGAAAAAAATTCAAAATATACATATTATATGAAATTAATAAAATTTTTTGTACTAAATTAAAACATTCAAATAAATATTTTTGTGTGTACGAGCGTATCAATTTACTGACATATAGATAGGACGTACTGCCGTATAAAAATTGTACGTCGTATGCTTCAATTTAGATAAAATAAATATTTAATTATCTACTCCTTTCATTTACTCTTTTTCAAGAGGTATAATATAAAGTAAAGTAAAGAATTCAGAACCATTTTTTGTATATGTACATACTAGTGGCGGCTTCTCCTAAAATTCAACTATATTCGATATTTTATTTTCAACGAAGATTCAATTTTATGTTTTGAATCTAAGGAAAAAAGAGAATAGGTACCTATTTTGACTATGTAGTATTTTATAAAAACAAAAAAAAAAATAAAAAAAAAAAGCAAAACAAAATACTGAAAAATTCGATCCAAACTAAAAAATAATTTAAAATTATAATTTTTTAGCGAATTTTAAACTATTTTTTTTTCAGTCCAATTTCTTCTATTTAAAAAGTATATAGTTGCTTGTAATTTGCAATTCCAACTTGTTGTCATTATAACAAGTGTATGTCTATGAATTTAATAATATTTTTGTAACAAAATATTGTAAACAAAATTACTTGGTGGATAATATACTCTTTTACAGCAATATACAACAATTTTTCATAAACATTCAATATACAATATACAACAATTTTTCAAAAACATTCAACATTTTTTCATCCAAATTAAACATTTTTACATATAATAACTATGATGAAATGTTTAATTTGGATGAAAAAATGTTGAATGTTTTTGAAAAATTGTTGTATATTGCTGAAAAAAAGATATATAGGAAGCATTGAAACTTGCATTACCAAGAGAAGCTACACCAGCTTCTTCTACGTCAGCAGAAAGATCTTTTTCAAGTTTAAAAAATATAAAAACTTAGACAGAATGTTTAGTTATAATAAAATATAAAAAAGAAATGTTGCAAGAACTCATACTTTTTATGAAGATGTAAAAAATGTGTTTGCAACTAAAGAAATAAGAATAGAATTAAAATATAAGTCTTAAAACAATTTTTGGTTTTTATTTAGCTTTTTTTTTTATTTTGAATCAGTAGGTGGAAAATACACGAGCCGCCACTGGTACATA
Organism: Dolichopus griseipennis; assembly: GCA_963082915.1. Taxonomy (NCBI): domain Eukaryota; kingdom Metazoa; phylum Arthropoda; class Insecta; order Diptera; family Dolichopodidae; genus Dolichopus; species Dolichopus griseipennis. The sequence goes on along the minus strand of OY720443.1, from coordinate 111,584,139 downwards.
TATAAATTTGTAGTAAAAATTTCAGATTTTATTATTGAAATGTAATGCTTATTTGCCTATGTAACTACTAAATTTAAAAATGGAATAAGGGGAGGAAAAATTTATCATATTTTTAATTGATTAGTTATTTTTTTTTTAATATCTTTGTAGATATGTTATAAATCTTAAAATTGTGATTTTAAAAAAAATCTCGGCTTCTGTCAACTTAACTATTATTTTGTATTTTGGCAGCTTCAATATAATATAATACTAAGTACTTAACTTATTTTCTTATGAATTATGATAGGTATGTTCAATTTTGTTGTACATATCATGCTCTACGAATAAACTTTTTAATTAGGATACAGAATACATACAACATAGTTCAAATGTACTAAAATGTTTAGAAAAAAGTACAGTTTTCTATATGTAGGACAGCATTAACTCGAATTTTGGCTACTTGACTTCAGTAAATATGTATATACATATGTATTTGTTTAGAAAAATCATCAAATTTTCAGAATATTATATATTTTTTTGTGTAATAAGTGTACAAAATTATACTCTCTTTATAGCGCGTTAAGCTACAGGAATAAAATTCAAAAATACTTGAAATGCAAAAATACTTGAAATTGAAAAAATTATAAATTTTTGTTTTAAGCAAATTTCAAACGCAAGAATTGTTGACAACATTGTTGCCATACATTTTATTATGTATAGGAAAAAAAAATTAGTTTCGTGTAATATTAGTTTAATATAAATTATACACAAAACGGATTTTTTATGTAAATTTAAAATCACAAAAAGCTCGAATTTCGAGCAAAGGGCGAAACTACTATTTTATAAATTAAAAACAAAATAATTTTTTATAAACATTTAATTTCTTTTTTGTTAATTTTTACTATATCATATATTTTATTAAATTATTATCATAGGTTATATATAATTAAGACATTGTAAACGATACTTAAACTACGTTCAAAGGTACTTGCTGCATTTATGTAAAATTTATTTTTATATTTAAATGAATTGTATGAAAAGGTCTAAATTTGTAATTGTATTTTAGAAATGCATATATTGCATATTTTGCTATATAGATAGTGTAATATAAGCTTTTCTAACCATTTAAAATAATTGTAATTTTGAAAAATTTTAATTATTAAATATGTAAAATATATTATGCTTTGATTAGCTTTTTATCACAAAATTTAATAATTCAAATTTTTTCACTTTTGTAATTGAATTGAAATAAATATATTTTCAATTATTTCAAGTTTTTTTGTTTTTTAATATTTTTAAATAGATAAATTTGTAGGAATTTGTAATATTTTTTAATAGATAGTGTAATTGGAAAATGTTTTTAGTATTATAATGTTAATTTGGTTAGCTATGTCTTACGATCAAATTAATAGCTTTTATGCTGTTATAATAATTTATGGATATGTCCATAAGTCATTTTAACAGCTTTTACGGTATTAAAATGACTGATGGATATATCATTAAATTTTAACCAAATAGATTTACGGTATTTCTAAGTCCGTTGCACCGACTGACAGTTCTTTACTTGTTTTTTTTTTTAATTCCTATTATATCATATCTATATTTTATTGAATTATTACCATATGTAACATATAATTAAAAAATTGTGTACGATACTTAAGTTGTAAAATTTATTTTTATGGTTAAATGAATTATATGAAAAGTTCTTAATTTGTCATTGTATTTTAGAAATATATTCATTGCATAGTTTGATTATTAAATTTTGTAATAAGAAGCTAATGAAGGCATTTATATTTTTTTAATTAACAATAAAAAGCATCAAATTATATAAACTTCGATATTTATAGTATTACAAATTAATATTTCCTTCAAAAAACTTTGAGTTTGATTGTATAAAACTTTAAAAACTAAGTAAATTAAGAGAATAAATTAAAAATGATTTAAAATTAAAATACTTAATCACGGGTACTAAATCATCCTGTACATACACTACAGCTAAAAATCGTGAAAAGAAGTAATTGCTGCATGTGCTGTAATTGCTGCGAATAGGTGTAGAGTATTTCTAAGTCAGTTGAGGTTGTTATAATTAAAGTAGAGTAAAAAGACATTATTTTCACTCTTTTTTACTAGAAGTAACTTCCTATATAACAACAAGGTCCATTTCAAGGGGAGATACTTAAAATATATTTTTATATGTATAATAACCTTTTTCTTTTTATTTATTTAATTTTTTAAAAAAAAAAGTACTAATCAGCAAATAAGCATAAAAAAAAAATTTGTATATATTTTAATTACGCTTCGTGCTAAAAGTGCAAATTAAAAATTAAAGGAGAAACGGGTATAGAATGTGCAGGTGTGTGAAAGAAATTCTATCATGAGGCATTAAAATGTTCAGGAATGGATCAATCTACGGTGAACTTACTATACATCAACAAGAATATTAAATTTATTTGTGGCGACTGTATTCAATATATAATGTTAATTTGGTCTTACGAAACATGGACAGTGCGGATTCCAAAAATAAAGAGGACCTGAAGGAATATAAAGAAGAATTTGAACGTGCAATAAAAATAAATGAAAACGAAGTCGTTGAATTACTTAAAGCTATTGAAACTAATAACATGAAGATATTGGAATAAATTAAAGCCAGCCAACAAAAAGAAATAGAGGCTGGACTAAAATGAATTATGTATAAATCCGAAAAAAACTAATTATATGATATTCAAAATGCAAAAGAAAACAAATGATAATATTACGCTTTAGGTAAAGGATACTATAACAGAACAAGTTTATAATGCTAAGTACTTGGGAAAGATAATTGAAGAAAATTTAAGATGGGATAAACATATAAAAAGCATTAAAAAAAAAATTAGTCCTATAACAATGGCTGTCAGAAAAATGGGGAGTATTCCGAATTATACTGCTAAACTTTCATTTAGTGGATATATATTATTAAGAATTAGGTACAATATATGCAGTTGGAGTCATTGTTCATGTTTTCATATAAATCAAATGAGTACAGGAATGAATACAGCCCTCAAAACTTTATTTGATTCGAATATAAGAACCAGAACTAATAATTTATATAAAATAATTGATACACAAGATATTAACCAACTAATTTACTTTGAAAAATGTAAATAGATGTATAATATCCTGAACAATAATATTAAGTCAAAAGTAAAACTTCAAAATAGGGAGAATATTCATAATTATCTAACGAGAAAACCGAAAAATATCGAAATTCCTAAAGCCAAAACAGCGTTGAAGCAAAAAGGTCTAAAATGCAGCCCAATGAAACTTTTCAACTCGCTACTGGTAGAAATAAAAAGCAGTCAAAATTTAAACATATTTAAAAATAAACTAAGAAAATTTGTAAAAAATCTAATTATGCTCGTTTGGCCTAAATCCGATCAAAAAGTTCTAGGTTCCAAACCCATGGTCCAATCCCGAACTTACACAATCCCCGAAGTATTTTCATTACGAGTAACCTACAGCCCAAATTTTATTAGCGTCATTACTTGTTGAGCTATCGTGATTTTTTATACATGTTCGTTAGCCCTTCGATCGATTAAAAGGTCCAGAATCCGAACCCATGGGCCGATTTCGCCAGTACTTTCAGTCCTAGTAACCTACAGTTAAAATTTCATAACGATTGCTCCATTATTTTTTGAGTTATCGTGCCTACGGACGGACGGACGGATGGACATGGCTATATCGACTCAGGAGGTCAGGCCATGCTGATCACAAATATATATACTTTTCCATATCTAGCTTGCTTTCTTTAGGTGGTTACAAACACTAACCAAAGTTAATATACTCCTTTATCTATTCTAAACTCTCTAATTTTTTAACATCCGTTATCCGGAAATACATCGCCCAGAAGTTAATGACCAAATAAAAGATATGTTAAAACAGGAAATTATTAGACATAGTGATTCACCATATTCGGCTCCAATATGTGTTGTCCCAAAAAAACAAAATGCTTCAGGCAAACAAAAGTGGCGCATTGTCAGTGATTACAGAAAACTGAACAATGTTACGATAGACGATATATATCCTATCCCTAATATTGATGATATTCTAGATAAGCTAAGCAGAGTTGTGTATTTCACTACTCTGGACTTAGCGAAAGGTTATCACCAAATAGAAATAGTAGAAAATGACATTAAAAGGACCGGATCTAACACCAATAATGCTCACTTTGAATTCGTCGGGATCCCATTTGGACTTAAAAATTCTCCTGCAACGTTTCAAAGACTAATGAATTCTATTTTAATGGATTTTATAGGTAAAATATGCTATGTTTATTTAGACGAAATAATAATTTTCAGAACTAATAAAGAAGAGCACTTTGAAAATTTGAAAAGAATATTACAGAAATTGAGAGATGCTAACTTAAAGATTCAGCTAGATAAAAGTTAGTTCATGAAACAAGAAACCGAGTTCTTGGGCCATGTGGTTACAACCAAGGGAATCAAACCCAACCCAAACAAACTTGAAGCTATTAATAAATTCCCAATCCCCAGAACTCAAAAACAAATAAATCATTTTTGGGTTTAGTCGGTTATTATCGTAAATTTTTTAAAGATTTTGCGAAAATAGCATTAACATTTCTAACTTAGAATAAAAAAAAGCTTTTAACTCGTTAAAATTGCTAATTTCCACCGATCCTATTCTCGTTTATCCTGATTTTGGGGCTGTTCTCTCTCAAAACAGTCATCCAATTTGCTACGCGTCAAGAACGCTTAATGAGCTTGAATGCAGATATTCAACGATAGAAAAAGAATTATTGGGGATAGTATAGGCAGTAAGGTATTTTAGACCATATATTTATGGTCGTAAATTCACAATTAGAACAGATCACAAACCTTTGCAATGGTTACATAATTTGAAAGAACCTAATTCAAAATTGCGAAGAAGGAAAATCAAGTTAGAAAATTTAATTTTGTGGGCTAAATAGGCAAAATTTTAATGATAATAATTCAAACAACATGCAAATAGACGAAATACGATCAACAGATGCTACATGCATTCAGCTAACTATGACAATTCCGAATATATTCCTATATCAGAATCAGCACTTAATTTCAACAAAACACAAATTATAATAAAAAGGGGTTCACAAGAACAATTGAAATTGTTTAGAATCCATCTTAGAACAAGAAAAAATTGCATACATCTTAATCCTGACAAAAAATTTTTTATTGAATTTTTAAAAATCATATTCCTAGTAAAGGAATACAAATGGGAATGAGATTAACTGTCATAGGTATCGTCTGCATAATACTTTATGTTTTCATATATTTTATGAACAACTTTTTTGTTGTCTCATTCACAATAACTTTGACATTTTGCATTTTTAGTTAGATGACATTTTAAAATCGTTCCTTTTTTCTTAACAAAACCGTGGACGTAGAAGGACGTCTCAAGAAAGCTGCAAGAAAGTATACTTTTATAATAAAACATATTATATTAATTTTTTAAAAAACATATTACATTAATTCTGAAATAAAACATATTATATTAACCTTGAAATAAAACATATTATATTAACTTTTAAACTGAATTATATTGTATTAATTGCATAAAAAATTTCTGTATTTATTTTAAAATTTCCACATTGGGCCCAACCGGGATAAACACAAGAAAAAATAAATTTATGAAATAATCCGAAGAATTAGTATTAAAAAGGTAGAACGTGGTTATAATATCATCTGGTAAAAGAAGAATTGAATTAATTTGCTGTGGAAAAGTGTCTATATAGAAAAAATCAAAACAAAAAAGAAAAGTGGTTCGGGTATTTTAAAATTCAAGAAAGAAAAAAGAAATCGTGGTTCGGGCATTTTAAAAATCAAGAAAGAAAAAGAAAACGGTGTTTAGATATTTTGCTTTTGTCAAAATTTACGGTAGACTGAAAACTTTGTAAAATTATTAAAAAATTAGAATTCACTAAAAGTTAACATTAGTTTAACTCACTAAATTGCTACAACATAAAAAATTAATTACCACATTTTATTAACCTTTATTCAATTGACATAATAGATTATATACTACATAAATAAGAACAATAAAAAATTCTTTTGTTTAAATTCATTAAAAGATAATAAAATAAAAACATAAAAAAAAAAAAAAAAAAAAAAAAAAACACAAAAACAGGTTCTAAAATAATAAAAGAAATATTTGTCAATATATCAAATTTTGGTTTCAAGTTGCAAAAATTCGATTGTAATAAAAGTAATGAAGCGTAAAGGCAAAAAAAAAAAAATAAGAAACAAAAAACTGAAAAATTTTAATGTTGAATCGAGAAATTAATTTATAATTTGTTTATTAATTAAATTAGCTTATCACAAATACAAAAATTTTTTCAACTGTAAAAGATAATAATAAAAAAAAAAAATAAATAAAAGAAATTTTAAAATTAAAATAAGATATTACTTTGTAAAAATTAAAGTTTTCTTTTCAACTTTTATATTCGATTATGATAATAATAAACTATACAAAAAAAAATAATAACGAAACAAAAGAACCGATTAAGAAATTTAAAAAATAAATTGATTTGGTAATTTAAAAAATAATAGATACAACCTTTACCTATTAGTAAATAAATAAATACAATAATATTTTTATTAAAAGATAAGCAACAACCAAAAAAAAAAAAAAATATTTTTATTCAAAATTGCATTTTTTTTTAATTTCGCCAAAATATATACTTATAATATTTACTATATCTCGAATTTTTCAATTTTAGCAAAAATAAATTAATAAAATGAGTGGTAGAAGACGCAGAACTATACAAAGGAGTGATACGATCGCCGATTTTGGAAATAATAGTTTCACAACACATCACACGGGGCAAAATGAACAAAATTTTTCTGCAAGAGTAAATTATAGTGATGCTGAAAGTATTATAAGAAAATTTGACGGTACAGAAACGACTAATATTCAAAAATAGATCAATGAATTTGATCAATATGCAGGCGTTTTTGGATGGAACGATCTACAGAAATTTGTGTTTTGCAAAAGATCATTGACAGGTGCAGCTAAACTATCTGTTGAATGCGAAGTCGGAGCACTAAGTTACAACCAATTAAAACTTGCATTGGTAGATGAATTTCGCGCGAAGGTTACAAGTGCAGAAGTGCACGCAAAACTGCGTGAAAAAAAGAAAAAGAGCAACGAGTCTTTTCGAGAATATCTGTATTCTATGTTGGATATTGCTTCACAGACAGAAATTGAGGAATCATCTATAATTTCCTACATCATTGATTGTATAAATGATACAGCCATTAATAAGATGGTTTTATATGGCGCTAGTAGTATTAATGAATTAAAAGAAAAATTAAATATTTATGAGAAAATTAGTAAAAACGAAAAATTTAAATCTACCCATGACATGAAACACTATGCAAAACAAAAACCTGAACAAAAACGAAATTACAAATACTGTTTTAATTGCGGATCAAATGAACATGAATTCCACACCTGTCCACAAAAGAAAAAAGGGCCCAAATGTTTTAAATGCAACCAATACGGCCACAAAAGACCAGATTGTAGAGACCGTAATCCTAATTACAAACAGATTAATTCCGCAGATGCTAATTTACTTCAACTTCTAAATCAACGCACGTTACAAAAGCAACAGAAAATAGCATGTTTATTAAAGCCAGAATTAACAATGTAGTTTTTGATTGTTTGATGGACACTTGGAGTGACATTTGCGTTCTGAAAGAGTCCTATTTTATATTATTAAATCCTATTTACGATTTTAGAAATTCTCAAGTAATAATTTCAGGTCTAGGTGGAAATGTTGCAACAAGAGCTTCTGGCAGATCAACAATAGAAATTGGCAACGACTCGTATGAAAATATAGAAATTTATGCCGTGGAAGACAACTACTTAAAACCTTATATGATCATAGGCATGAACTTATTAAAGCAAGCAACAATCAATATAAGTAATGGAAATATTTGCATTAAGAAAAATACATCTGTACATGAATCTAAAAGTGGAGACCAAAACAACAACGTAGCAGGCTGCTTTTTAGCAAAAATTAAAGTCAACGAAGAACTGGAAGAATATAAAGATCTTATTGGTTTAACAAAGTTGGCAAAAGAGAATAGTGAACAAGTTATTTCCTTAATTAAAAACTACTCGCCGAAAACTTCACATGAGTCATCAATACGTATGAAATTAGTAACTACAGATGATGAACCTGTTTATTGACCACCTAGAAGGTTTCCTCCTCATGAATTGAAGATCATTGAACAGCAAATATCCCAGTGGTTAGAGGATAGTTCCCATAGATTGTGTATTGACTATAGGGCAATAAATAAAAAAATTATAAAGGACAGATATCCATTGCCCAATATTGAAGAAGAAATAGATAAGTTGCAATAAGCCAAATTTTTCACCACTCTGGATTTGGATAACGGGTTCTTTCATGTTACTGTGGAGGAAGAAAGCAGGAAGTACACCTCTTTCGTAACGCATTGCGGCCAATTCGAGTTTACAAAAATACCCTTTGGATTATATAATTCACCGAGCATTTTTCAGAAGTACATAAACTTCATTTTAAAGGATTTAATAGTCCAAGGCTTTATTGTAGTCTACATTGATGACATAATAATCCCATCAAACACCATTAAAAAAGGAATTTCTCGACTACAAATAGTTCTGGAAGTAGCTGCAAAAAACGGGTTAAAAATAAAGTGGAGAAAATGTCAATTCTTGCAAGATGGCATCCAGTACTTGGGTTATCATATTCACAATGGCGAAATTGAAATTTCGCCTCTTAAAACAAAAGCCGTTCAAAACTTTCCGGTTCCAACGACAACAAAACAACTTCAAAGCTTTCTGGGGTTTGCGAACTATTTTAGGAAATTTATCCCTGATTTTGCAATAAGAACTCGATCTTTGAGCGAACTCTTAAAAAAAAATATACATTTTAGAATTGGTCAGGTAGAAATGTCAGCAATTAACGACTTGAAGGAAGCATTGTCAAAGAAGCCAGTTTTAAAAATATTTTCTTACGAAGCAGTAACAGAATTACATATGGACGCCTCCCAGGATGGATACGGGGCTGTCCTAATACAGAAAGATTACGAAGACGATAGCTTACATCCTGTCTACTTCTACAGCAGAAAAATTAACGATGCGGAGCGAAAATATAGCTCATACGAATTAGAAGTATTGGCAATTGTAGAGGCTTTAAAGAAATTCCGTGTTTATTTATTAGGACAAAAATTTAAATTGGTAACGGGCTGTTAAGCTTTTGAGGGAACTATGAAAAAATGAGATCTAACTACCAGGGTTGCCAGATGGCCACTATTATTAGAGGAGTTTGATTATACAATTGAACATAGAGCAGGTACAAAGATGAGACATGTTGACGCTTTAAGCCGAAACCCAACCGTTATGTGCATTCATCAAAGTAACGAATTTTTGAAAAAACTTTTAGAGGCTCAACGTAAAGATGAAAACCTTCTTCCAATCATTGAAATTTTGAAGGAAAACCCATATAAAGATTATATGATGCACAACGAGGTACTTTGTAAAAATTTAAATAACAATCTTTTACTTGTAGTACCTGAAGGAATGAAAAACCAAATCATTAAAGAGATCCATGAGAGAGCCATTTTCATCACAAAAAAATGAAGGATATCATAGAAAAGGATTTTTATATTTCAGACTTAACACGAAGAATCCAAAAATTATTGCAAATTGTATCAAGTGTATACTGTCAGAAAAAAAATCGGGTAAAATCGAAGGTCTATTACAACCCATTCCAAAAGGAGAACGGCCACTCGACACGTTCCACATTGACTACTTTGGACCGATGCAAACTACCAAGAAACATTACAAGTACATTTTTTTTTTTTTTTTTTTTGCCCGCACCTCTACGTGCTAACTGTTCACTGTGATAGGCTAAACAGCCTGACTATATATGTGCATGTCGGAACAGGGGAGATATATTCATATATTAGAACTGATCAAATGAATTCCACATACAATTTAAACATGAGATAGTAACTACGCCTTATAACATGTAGAAATGTCTTAGATTTTCAATAAATGCAGTTCTATTTTTGTTTTTATATTGTAATATTTTGTATTAGAGTTATATGGTATTCTATATCTGTGAGTTATATTATTTAATTGAATTATTTGTTTACATTTTGTATTTGTTTATATTGTTATATTTATGTATTTTTTATTAAAGATATATAATTATTAATTATTAATTAAGCCATTAATTTGAACCCAAAGGCTAATGGTAGCTGAGTCGAGTTGAAAACCAGATAAAAGTTTTTTCACTTTCACTGGGATTCGAACCCGGGGACTTTCGCATGAAAAGCCGGCACTCTAACCACTGTGCCACCCAGCCATATTTTCAATAATTGACGCATTCTCTAAATTTCTGTGGTTATTCCCAACAAAATCGCTAAGTTGTGACGAAGCAATACAGAAGTTTGAAGTACTGGCAGAGACCTTTGGCGATCCTGAAAATATAGTGGCAGACAAAGCTGGGGCTTTCGCCGCAAATCGATTTAAGGATTATTGTAAAGAAAGGGACATCAAACTACATTTCATCACGACTGGGGTACCCCGTGGAAATGGTCAAATTAAACGAGCTTACTCAATTGTTATTAGAACATTAACAAAAATATCATTAGAAGATTCCGAAAAATGGTATAACTTCGTGAAGCCAGTACAACAGATGAGCAATTCAACATACCAACGCGCGATAAAAACAACTCCGTTCAAACTACTGACAGGATGTAATATGAAAACCCAGAAAGACTTAACAATTATGAAAATAATTGAAGAGGAATACATTAAGGAATTCGAAGACAAAAGAGAACAAGAACGAGAACAAGCAAAAAAGGATATTCCGAAGATGCAAGAAGAAAACAAATTGCAATTTAATAAGAAACGAGTAGAAGCTACCAGATATAAAATAGGAGATCTCGTTGCAATACAAAAAGTACAATTTGGAACAGGAACGAAAATTAAACCAAAATGTTTGGGCCCATATCGCGTAATTGCCATAAAGGATTTTAATAGATATGAAGTTAAAAAAGAAGAACAACATGAAGGTCCTATTATCACCGACACCAGCAGTTATAAAATGAAAGCTTGGGCTCATTTAGAAGAGGAGGTCGACTTATATTCAAGTGACGAAGACAATAGTTCTACAACTTAAAATGAAGAAATGTATCAAAATCAAAATGAAAATTAATTACGATTCATAAATCTCCAGAGGCTGAAGATCATGTAAGATGGCCGAATGGGAATGAGATTAACTGTCATAAGTATCGTCTGTATAATACTTTATGTTTTCTTATATTTTCTGAACAACATTTTTTTTGTCTCATTCACAATAACTTTGACATTTTGCATTTTTAGTTAGATGACATTTTAAAATCGTTCCTTTTTTCTTAACAAAACCGTGGACGTAGAAGGACGTCTCAAGAAAGCTGCAAGAAAGTATACTTTTATAATAAAACATATTATGTTAATTTTATAATAAAACTTATTACATTAATTCTGAAATAAAACATATTATATTAACTTTGAAATAAAACATATTATCACAAATAAATAACATACAGATGTCTCAATTCGTAAAAAAAATGACCCCAAGTAATTTTAGCACATAGATGTCGCTACTATGACCGTTTGGAACTAAAAATTAGATCTATGGTGAAATAAGAAATTGATTAAAAAAATCCAAAATATACCACGCACAAAAAAAAATCTTCTGTGGTAAAAAATTTTACTCACCACTCACTCCATTAGAAATTAAGCGTTGTTATTGTTTTTATTTTTAATTTGGCATAGATGTGGCGTGTCGAGTCGATCACATTTTTATCTATGTGGTAGTTCTACTGAACTTATATAATATATACATAAATAAATAGAATATCGCTGTGTACTTAGATTAGATTATAATAATTTATATATGATGTGTGGTATAATATTATTATATGAATTATAATATACATACATACAAATATATTAATTGTGTATTCATTTATTATAATATAAGAATAAAATAATAGAAGTTGAAAATTCAAATTCAAAAGTTGAAGGAAAATTTTTTTAAAGGTAAGTAATTTTTTAAGTATATTTTTTTACTACATTATATTATAAGAAGTATATAATTTTAATAATTTTTTATTTTTTATCAGCAATAATTTAAAATGGCTTCGCAAAAACGAATTTGCCATATTTTGAGTTGCAAAGCGGACTCAAACACATTTTCTGACCGACAATTTTTTAAGTTCCCTAAAGAAAATTCAAGGATGTATAGGGAATGGGAGGCTGCAGTAGGAGAATTTAACATGAGAAGAGTTAAAAAATCTCTTATATGCAGCAAACATTTTGAAAGTAATGATATAGGTACGCTATTATTTTTAAATTTTTTAAATTAATTATTAAAGTAGGTAGCATCTGTAGTATTTACGAATGTAGTATTTCGTTTTTCTTACCTAAATATGTACACAAATTATCATAAAAGTAACTATATTCATGGAATATTGATGTATAATTAAATATTTAGCCAGTTTTTTTAATTTAGTAAAAATTAGTTTATCACGGTTATCATATTTTGGCGAACATTATATAATTAATATATATAATTTGGCGAAAATTATATAAATATATTAGTCAACTATGATTCTAACTTCTTTTTGTTTTGGTTTTTGTTCATATTATATTAGTCGCTGTATGTAAAAATATTCTCGATTGCATTGTATTGTAATAGGAAAAGATTTATGGAAGAGTTTATTTTTTTCTTTCCTAGTATTTTACTTGCATATTCTTCTTATCTCTGAATATTTTTTCAAATTATGTAAAAAAATTTTATATAATTAATCCTGTTAAGTTTCCTTTTTAATTGAATTTTTTTTTCTACATGAATAGGTACTCTATGTATATAATTACTGTATTATACGAAATTTAATTCTTTTAAATTAATATTAAATTTATTAAAATGCAGGTATACGACATTTAAAAAAAACTGCTGTGCCAAAATTTGCGCTAGAGAAATATGAAAATTCATATTTCGAAAATGATGATGCCCTTAATGTTAATCATTTTGATCGAACTTATGCACGAGTTAACTATTTAAAGCCGACACTTCTGAATGATTTGGACGAAAGTGTTGATATTGAAGAATTAAATAGAGCTGCAAGAGTTATAGATTCAAATAAATTCCAAAATGAATTTTTAAAGTGTGAAAATTGCTGCAAACAACAGCACTTTTACATTAATTCATTAAGAAAATTGAAAAAAGAAAAGAAAGTTTTGACAACAAAGTTGAATAACTTTAAAAAAACGAAAAAGGTGCTTTTAAGAAAAATTAGTAGATTGAAGCAGATCAATCAAAATTTAGAAAAAGAAAACCGTTTTCCGTTAGAAAATTTAATTGACCGATTACCCGTAAGTAAAAATTCTAAAATATTTTCTAAATTAATTCTTTCTGACAAAAATAAAAATTTCATGGAGGACGAAAAATGGATTTCTCAAGTTATCTTTTTTCGTTCTTCAGCAGGTTACAACTTTTTAAGGGATCAGCTTGGTTTTCATTTACCACATCCCTCTTCTTTGCACAGATGGATAAAAATCAAAAGTTTGTTACCTGGAATGGACATTAATGTCTATCAGGAATTAAAGAATTACGTTAATTCAAATTTAAATGAAATTGAAAAGGAAGTAGTTCTTATTTTCGACGAAATGAGTATACAAATGAATTTATCATATAATAAACATAAGGATATAATAGAGGGTTTTGTAGACTACGGGAAAAATACAAGATTAAATGAATGTGCAAAGTCGGTTTGTGTATTCATGGTTAGGAGTATTTGTGGGAAATTTAAGCAACCATTATACTATGTTGCTTGTCCAGGTAGTATACCAAAATGTCAACTCGAGTTAGAGTTATATAAATGTCTGGAGATTTGCAAAAATTTTCAATTAAATGTCAGAGCAATTTGTTGCGACCAAGGTCCAACTAACCGTAGTCTTTTTGCTAGTTTGAATATTTCACAAAATAATTCCAGTTTCTTATATAAAGACCAAATAATTTATTTTATGTACGACATTCCTCATCTTTTTAAGAGTGTTAGAACCAATTTAAATAAACATAATTTATTTACTAGTGATGGGGAAATAAGCTGGAAAGTTGTTGAGTATCTATACAACTTAGAAAAAACAAATACTACCAAAATGTGCCCTAAATTAACTAATGCACATATTAATCCTACAAATTTTCAAAAAATGAGTGTCAAACTAGCTACACAAGTTTTAAGCAGAAGTGTTGCTTGTGGAATCGAAGCTCTTATAGCATTAAATAAATTTCCACTTAATATCAAAAAGTTTGCAAAACCAACAGCGGAAATTAATTATGATTAAAAAGATGAATAAACTTTTTGATGTGTTGAATGGGAACCCACCACTTCAGCGAAATGAATATAATTTTAGTTTTCTTAGAGAAATGAGAGAATATATTTTAAATATTAAACCAATGGGTCCTGCAAGAGAACCTTTTTGTTTTAAAGGTCTGGTAATCACGATTGACAGCGTTCTCAAACTAACTTCAACATTATTTTCGTCTAATGACAATATTTTTTATATTTATGCCAATAAGTTGAACCAAGATCCACTCGAAAATTTATTTGGTAAGTTGAGGGCTAGAAATGTTAATAAAAACAATCCGAGTGTTGCCGAGTTTAGCTCCTCATTTGCCGAAATAATTTCTTTAAACATTCTGTTTAAATCAAAATTTTCAAATTGTGAGGAAGACGATTGTGATTTCCTTCGCCTAGATTGGGATATAGTTTTGCAAAATACTGAAGAAACTTCTTTCAATTTATCCAATGGGAATGAACTATCTGAACAAAGCGATGATATTCAAATTGACGACATTGAAAATAATATGAACGTAGGTAATAACACAATAGCAGTAGAGGTACCTAATATAACCGATGTTGCAACAAGGTACTTTGCGGGGTACTGCATTTTCAAAATGTTCAAAAAAATAGGTAAAAATTGTGAAAATTGTTCTAACGAAATGTTAAAAAACAAAAATAATTATAATTTAACAGAAATTCTTATAAAATTAAAAGAATATGAAACTTCAACCAATTATCCAATTTTATCATGGCCTTCAGAAAAGTTCTTTCAAATATGCCGCTTGCACATAAGTGTCTTTTTTCAATATTTTCAAAAAACACCGTTCGTACGAAACTTAAAACAAAATATCGTCAAACAATGCGAACAAAAAATAAATTTTCATTTTCCCGATTGGTTTCAAAAAGATAATAGTTGCTATGAACATAGAGTCTTATGTACTGATTTCTTAATTCTAGTTTTACTTTGGAAAAATAGCAAATGGGTTTTGGACAAGAAACAAAATCAAGTTCAAAATAAAAAATTAAGAAATCTAATGCATATTTAATTGTCTGTCCGTATTTTTAGCAATCTGTATTCGTCAGTTTGTCTGTCTGTTTAAAAAAAAATAAAGAATATCAATTAATTTTTGTCTGTCTGTCTTTCCGTCAATCTTCATTCCCATGTGTTTTTTGGTCTGCCTAAGAAAACTAAAAGGAATTTTTAAACTATAATAAAAAATTAAATTCATTTTTAATTGTCTGTCCGTCTGTTTATCTATCTGTACATCAGTCTGTTTGTGTGTCTGTCTAACAAATAATAAAAAACAACTGCTCTTCTGTTTTTCAGTTTAAAAGTACATACATACACATATATATATATATATATATATATATATAATGTATTATTATATGATTTTTTCATTTGAATTCATTTGTTTTTTATCTGTCTATCTGTCTATTGTCATTTATACATCAGTGTGTTTGTCTGTCTGATATTTACGAATGATTAACAGCTAAGAGCTATTTTTTTTTTGTTATATTAAGTACATAGCTAAATTTCTTTAATAAATAATTTCCATAAAACATTAAGGCACAGCAATTTTTTTTAAGGTCGTAACTCGTAAGTATATTTATCTATTGGTTTGAAATTAATTATGTTTTAAATTTTGTTTTATTTTTTATTATTTATTTTGTATATACCTATAATTGCGAAATAATTATTTTTAAATTTATTTTTACATTTTTTTTTTTACTTTTTTATTTGTGAATAATTATGATGGCTGTTTTTATTTTTATTTTGAATTGTTTTTAAATTTTTTTGTTTGCATATTTTATTTAATTTATAATAATAATAAGGGTTTTTTATGCCAAATGGAATTTTATTACATACATTATGTATTTTGAATTATTAATCATTAATCAATAATTTCCACTTGGCTTTTTCCCTTTATAAATAAAATTTAAATTAAAAGGAATAACAATGTAGTTTTTTATCAAATTTTATAGGTACTTTATTAGGTGCTGAGTGCTGACTACATTTAGAATTTACGCATAATAATTTTACTTAATCGTAGATTATGTATCATTATTTATAGGTGAAGTTTACACTGAATTAAATTCTGAACTTTATTATAATTTTGACTTTTAAAAGAAAAAAATATACCTACACAGTTGTTTCGGCTTTTTTCGTTTTATTAAAAAAAAATAAAATAGAAATTGAATTTTTGAGTTGATTGGGTTTTTTTTATTTAGAGAAAAGTAAATTAATTTATGGAAAAATTGAAAAAAATTTTTTTCAGATAGGTATCAATTTACTTTTCTCTTAAGTATGTACGCACTCACATATTTATTTTTATTTCTCAACAAAAATCTATTCAGTTTACCTATTAACAATTAACAAACATCTATACCCGGTGTACGGGATTTGAATTTTTCACACTAAATAATCTATTTTGCTCTTATAAAAACTTATAAATTTAGACTATTCTTCAGTTACATTTGCTAGACAAAATTAAAATTTCGTTGTTTGTCCTTCGCTATAACTCTATATATATTACGGCAAAGAGATATGCACATACATATGGATGCCTGTATGTAGGTATATCAAAAATTTTAAAACTCTTATTTTTTTTAAAACAAAGCAAAAAATTTTTATATATTTCATAGTAAAAAAAATAACACAAAAAAAACAAAAACAAAAGCAATAAAAACTATACAACATCCATATAAAAATGGCTTATTAAAAAAAACATATTCATTCAAAAGTAATATTTTCATCTATTTGTGTTTTTTAATTTATAAACACATGCAAATACTTATACCACCTTATACGATGAGTGGTGAAAGTAAAAGGTATTTTTGCCTATGGTGTAATTTTAAATAAATTATTTCAATTTTATTTTATTCTAAAACCAATTTTGTCAATTGGTTTCGATCTTAACTAATTTTAATAAAATGTCTTAGATCAATGTCTATTAAAAATTAATGGACCTTAAGAAATGGAACACTTTTTTTGTATGGAATGAGACATCTGTATGTTATTTATTTGTGATATTATATTAACTTTTGAACTGAATTATATTGTATTAATTTCATAAAAAATTTCTGTGTTTATTTTAAAATTTCTACATACATGTATAATATTCTGATCAATAATATTAAGCCAAAACTAAAACTTCAAAATAGGGAGAATATTCATAATTATCTAACGAGAAAACGGAAAAATATCGAAATTCCTAAAGCTAAAACAGCGTTGAAGCAAAAAAGTCTAAAATGCAACGACTAAAAAGTCAAAAAACTTCAAAATAGGGAGAATATTCATAATTATCTAACGAGAAAACGGAAAAATATCGAAATTCCTAAAGCTAAAACAGCGTTGAAGCAAAAAAGTCTAAAATGCAACGACTAAAAAGTCAAAAAACTTCAAAATAGGGAGAATATTCATAATTATCTAACGAGAAAACGGAAAAATAAAGAAAAAACAGCGTTGAAGCAATAAAGTCTATTTTAAATTGTTAGTTTATTAGAAAAGCTTATAAACGCAAAATATGCAATAAATGTATTTTTAAAATACAATGATAAATTAAGAACTTTTCATATAATTCATTTAAATATAAAAATAAAGTTTACATAAATGCATCAAGTACCTTTGAACACAACTTAAGTATCTTTTTTTTTTTTAAAAAAACTTTTATTTTGTTACAATTTTACATATGAATATCTTAGCCTACAAAACAAAGTTAAAAAACAAGGTCTAATAACTCTCTAATTTTTTAACATCCGAATATTACGGAAATACATCGCCCAGAAGCTAATGACCAAATAAAAGATATGTTAAAACAGGAAATTATTAGACATAGTGATTCACCATATTCGGCTCCAATATGTGTTGTCCCAAAAAAACAAAATGCTTCAGGCAAACAAAAGTGGCGCATTGTCAGTGATTACAGAAAACTGAACAATGTTACGATATACGATATATATCCTATCCCTAATATTGATGATATTCTAGATAAGCTAAGCAGAGTTATGTATTTCACTACTCTGGACTTAGCGAAAGGTTATCACGTTATCACCAAATAGAAATAGTAGAAAATGACATTAAAAGGACCGGATCTAACATCAATAATGATCCCATTTGGACTTAAAAATTCTCCTGCAACGTTTCAAAGACTAATGAATTCTATTTTAATGGATTTTATAGGTAAAATATGCTATGTTTATTTAGACGAAATAATAATTTTCAGAACTAATAAAGAA
This sequence comes from Dolichopus griseipennis, assembly GCA_963082915.1. Taxonomy (NCBI): domain Eukaryota; kingdom Metazoa; phylum Arthropoda; class Insecta; order Diptera; family Dolichopodidae; genus Dolichopus; species Dolichopus griseipennis. The sequence continues at coordinate 111,565,504 of OY720443.1, read as the reverse complement.
GAGCACTTTGAAAATTTGAAAAGAATATTACAGAAATTGAGAGATGCTAACTTAAAGATTCAGCTAGATAAAAGTTAGTTCATGAAACAAGAAACCGAGTTCTTGGGCCATGTGGTTACAACCAAGGGAATCAAACCCAAACGAAACAAACTTGAAGCTATTACTAAATTCCCAATCCCCAGAACTCAAAAACAAATAAAATCATTTTTCGGTTTAGTCGGTTATTATCGTAAATTTATTAAAGATTTTGTGAAAACAGCATTAATATTTCTGACTTAGAATACAAAAATGCTTTTAACTCGTTAAAATTGTTAATTTCCACCGATCCTATTCTCGTTTATCCTGATTTTGGGGCTGTTCTCTCTCAAAACAGTCATCCAATTTGCTACACGTCAAGAACGCTTAATGAGCTTGAATGCAGATATTCAACGATAGAAAAAGAATTATTGGGGATAGTATTGGCAGTAAGGTATTTTAGACCATACGTTTATGGTCGTAAATTCACAATTAGAACAGATCACAAACCTTTGCAATGGTTACATAATTTGAAAGAACCTAATTCAAAATTGCGAAGGAGGAAAATCAAGTTAGAAAATTTAATTTTGTGGGCTAAATAGGCAAAATTTTAATGATAATAATTGAAACAACATGGAAATAGACGAAATAAGATCAACTGATGCTACATGCATTCTGTTAACGAAGACAATTCCGAATATATTCCTATATCAGAATCAGCACTTAATTTCTACAAAACACAAATTATAATAAAAAGGGGTTCACAAGAACAATTGAAATTGTTTAGAATCCATCTTAGAACAAGGAGAATTTTCATACATCTTAATCCTAACAAAATTTTTTTTATTGAAGTTTTTAAAAATCATATTCCTAGTAAAAGAATAATAGGAATTATGATTGAAGATATTAATATTTACAGTTCTTTTCAAAATACATACCCAAAATATTTTTCAAACAAGTCATGAAAAAAAACCAAGGGTTTTTAAAAAAGCACAAGCAAATTTGGAATTTTAGTTAAAATTATACTATCAAAGAAAAATTTTGGAAAAATTGAGTTTTGCATAATGCTAAATTTTAGTTTTATATGGCAACCCTAAACATTTGCTTTTTAAAAATTTATAAAGCTTATAAAACCAACTATCGTTTGCTGTTTTCAGATTGAAAATATATATAACACAACTCTTGTTATAACAATTTAAATATAGGAATTTTTACAACTTTGAGCTGTAGTCCCGTAACAGATGCGGCTACAAAAAAAAATTCTTCTACGAAATTATTTTTTTTGCAATAACTACCCATGGCTAAAATTTCTTTACTCTATTTCAAACGGTGTAAAAGTTTTTATAAACATACGGACGGACAAACGGACGGACAGAGTGAAGCTATATAGGCACATTTTTACAAAATTTTTTGAAAATGTGCTAAAAATAAACTAATCAAATTAAACAAATGCTCATTTTTACTTACTAACATTTTATATCATCTTGAAAGAAAAAAACTTATTCTTGACCAGCACCAGCAGTTCGTTTTTATGAACCATAAAGGTATCAATTACGTTTATCAAAATTTAAAGTAAAGCTACTATTTTCCTAAATTAAAAGATAAAATTCAAAATGTTATAAATAATTGTCATATTTGTAACATCGCAAAGGGTGAAAGACGTCCTTTAAATCTACCATAGAAAATTACAGAAACCGCTGAAAAACCATTACAAATAGTCCAATTGTCAATTATTTATTTATTTATTTATATATGTATTTATTTATTTATATATTTTTATTTAGTTTCTTAAAAACTAAATATTATATTACATTTTTGTAAATTCAATTCAATTTCATTTTATAAATTATATTTCAATTAAAAGCTTTGGTTAATCAAGCAAATAACAGTTCTTTATATAATCTAACAATTTTCTTTTAAATAATGATAGACTAGATTGAGTTTTAATATCTACAGGTAGCTCATTATATAATTTTAAACCCTGATAATCAATATGCACATAATTTTAAGCCTATTATCTGTACTAGTATCGCCCTGTGCTCGAAATTCGAGTTATTTTCGCTTTTAAGTTACGTATAAAATTCGTTTTGTGTAAATTATATTAGACTAATATTACACGACAAATTATTTCTTTTTGTCCTATATGTAATAAAAATTATGCCAACAATGTTGTCAACAATTCTTGCGCTTGAAATTTGCTTAAAAAAAATTTATAATTTTCCTCAATTATAAAAACGTTGTTAAGTATGTACCTATTTTTGAGTTTTATTCCTATAGCTTAAGCCGCTTTAAAGAAAGGATAAATTGGTACAGTTAAATTAAATTCAAAATCCAAATACATATAAATATTATTCTAATAATATATAATGTTCTTAAATTTGATTATACATATTTCTAAACATTATTATTAATATATTTGTCTAGAATGAGGTGTAACAAACGCATTCAATTAAATGTGTTTTGTTGGATGTGTTCAATTATAAAAAAATAATATATTAATGTTTTGTTGAATGTGTTTTATTTTAGAAAATAAAATATCATAAATTATCGTAAGTAGGCCAAAAAATATTTTTTTTATTTTTAATAAAAAAAAAAACAAAAACAAAAATAAATAAAATTTTTTTATGAATTTAAATTATTTTAAATGTGTATGAATTAGTTCATTTACGTTTTTAAAACTCACAGAACATTTTCTGGAAATTTTATATAAATACTAAAACATTTTATAAATAAAAATTAAGAAAACTATACTTCACAGGAACATTGTGTAGTAAGTCCTAATTATTTTCAGTGAAAATCTGAAATAACCAATGTACGCTTTGTTGCATTGCTTGATTTGCATTGTTTTGAAAAGCAAGTAAACCAAGCAATGCATTCAAAGTAATTTCAAAGTTCCCTCATCTCTCTGTCATCTCTGCATCTTTCCCTCATAATTCTTTATACCCGTGCATACATATATGAACATCGGGTATATTAAAATTACTCCTCCGTTTGTAACGCATCGAAATATAAGAGCTAGATATAGTGTCAAGGGTACGTATCGAATCAGCATCGAAAAGTGAATCGATCTAGCTATGTGTGTCCGTCCGTTCGTCAGTCCGTCCGTCAGCACGATAACTCAAAAACTATAAGAGCTAGAGTTCTGAAACTTTCACAAAGTAATTTTTAGACAATTTGTAGGTTCCCTATTGTTTTTGGTTAAAATCGGAGAAAGGCTTCGCGTAGCTGCCATACAAATGTTTCGATATTTTATGAGTATTTTAAAAATTAATAACGAAAAAGAAACCAAATATAAAAACAAACAAATTGTTGTCTAATTATTAATCGATTCATGGTGTAGTGGTTATTACATGTTACTTGTAAGATAAATGTCTCGGTTCGAATTCAGGCTAAGGAAAATTTTTTTTTTGGATAGGACATGGGACTAGTATTCAAAACGTTTCGGTTCGATTCCTGGCTGGGGCAAAATTTTTTTTTTTTTTAAATTCATCTTAAAATTCTCATTTATAAATTATTTATTTTTTTTAATACATTTTTAAAAAAATTCAAAACAAACAATTGATGCCATCGCAACTATAATAATTTAAAAAAAAGATTGAGATAAAGTGGTTAGGGCTAAGTGGTTAGGACGTCGATATTTTAGTTGAAAAGTGTGGGTTCGAATCTCGTTGAGAGCATATTTTTTTTTTAAATTCATCTTTTTTTTTAATTCTTTTTTTTTTTATTAATTTTTTTTATAATTAAATATAAAAAAACAAATATTTTGAATTTTCTGTCAAACAGTTCAATTGCAATATAAGGATTTCTTATATATTTAATACACGCACGGGTATCTAAAAGTTGACAAGGGCAACTATAATCTTCCTCGTTTTAATTATTTTTTCTTTTTGAAAAAAGTTAAAAATAGAATAGGTGTAGAGTACTGTAGAGGTTGGCAAAGTGGCTTCGGGTGTTCAATACTTGAGTTTGATGCACCCAGCACCATAGAAACAAAACAAATATATTTTTTTTAACTTAATTCAGTATATTAAAAAAAATTCCAAATAAAGTTTATAATCCAAAATTTATAAATAAAGCTAAACTCAATTCAAAAATCAACATTTAATACAATTTTAGGTACAATATAAATAGTACATTTTAGTACATTTTAGCATATTGAGTAGGTACATTTTAGAATGTTAGCAACAAACAAATATTTCGATTTGAATCTAAACAAAGGTTGTGAAAATTATATATAGCAATATTTTTTAAAAATATGTATACAAGACATTAGTAAATGGAGAAATAGATCATTATTGAAACAAAATAACCCTATAAAAAATTTGAAATATTTTAATTATTTATTTAATTTACTTGCTTAAGTTGAAATTTAAAAAAAAAATTGACTAAGAAGGGACTTGAACTAAAAACCCCAACGTTTGTCAAAAAGTAACGGTGGTGATTTTATTTAAGAATATGGTATTGATATACAATATATGTATATGTATGAAATTAGAAATAGTTCATAATTAGAAAAAATTCTTCTTTCAATTGAGCTTCCGTCATTCTGCGACGGGCCAACAGCTAGTATACATATATTTATTGAAGTCAAGAACCCACAATTCGAGTTAATGTTGTCCTTCATATAGCAAACTGTACTTTTTTCTAAACATTTTATTATGATTTGAACTATGTTGTAGTACATATTCTGTATCATAATTAAAAAGCTCTATGAATACATAATATGTACAGCAAAATTTAACATATCATAATTCATAAGTTTAGTACGTAGTATATTATATTGAAGCTGCCAGAAGTACAAAATAATAGTCAAGTTGACCGAAGTTTTTTTTTTAAATTTCAATCTTAAGATTTATAGCATAAAAAAAAAAGTTTTTCAATAAATCAAAGAATAAAAATTAAAAATAAATTTTTCCTACCCTTATTCCATTTTTTAGCATATTTTCAAAAAATTTTGTAAAAATGTGCCTATATAGTTTCACTCTGCCCGTTCGTCCGTCTGTTCGTCTGTCCGTATGTTTACAAAAACTTTTACATCGTTTGAAATACAGAAAAGAAATTTTAACCACGGGTAGATATTACAAAAAAAATAATTTCGTTGAAGAATTATTTTCTGTAGCCCCACCCGTTACGGAGCTGCAGCCCCTTAAAGTTGGACAAAACCCTATTTTTAAATTGTTATAACAAGAGTTTTGTTATGTGTATTTTCAATCTGAAAATGGCAAAAGATAGCTATTCTTGACCAGCACCAGCAGTTCGTTTTTATGAACCATAAAGGTATCAATTACGTTTATCAAAATTTAAAGTAAAGCTACTATTTTCCTAAATTAAAAGATAAAATTCAAAATGTTATAAATAATTGTCATATTTGTAACATCGCAAAGGGTGAAAGACGTCCTTTAAATCTACCATAGAAAATTACAGAAACCGCTGAAAAACCATTACAAATAGTCCAATTGTCAATTATTTATTTATTTATTTATATATGTATTTATTTATTTATATATTTTTATTTAGTTTCTTAAAAACTAAATATTATATTACATTTTTGTAAATTCAATTCAATTTCATTTTATAAATTATATTTCAATTAAAAGCTTTGGTTAATCAAGCAAATAACAGTTCTTTATATAATCTAACAATTTTCTTTTAAATAATGATAGACTAGATTGAGTTTTAATATCTACAGGTAGCTCATTATATAATTTTAAACCCTGATAATCAATATGCACATAATTTTAAGCCTATTATCTGTACTAGTATCGCCCTGTGCTCGAAATTCGAGTTATTTTCGCTTTTAAGTTACGTATAAAATTCGTTTTGTGTAAATTATATTAGACTAATATTACACGACAAATTATTTCTTTTTGTCCTATATGTAATAAAAATTATGCCAACAATGTTGTCAACAATTCTTGCGCTTGAAATTTGCTTAAAAAAAATTTATAATTTTCCTCAATTATAAAAACGTTGTTAAGTATGTACCTATTTTTGAGTTTTATTCCTATAGCTTAAGCCGCTTTAAAGAAAGGATAAATTGGTACAGTTAAATTAAATTCAAAATCCAAATACATATAAATATTATTCTAATAATATATAATGTTCTTAAATTTGATTATACATATTTCTAAACATTATTATTAATATATTTGTCTAGAATGAGGTGTAACAAACGCATTCAATTAAATGTGTTTTGTTGGATGTGTTCAATTATAAAAAAATAATATATTAATGTTTTGTTGAATGTGTTTTATTTTAGAAAATAAAATATCATAAATTATCGTAAGTAGGCCAAAAAATATTTTTTTTATTTTTAATAAAAAAAAAAACAAAAACAAAAATAAATAAAATTTTTTTATGAATTTAAATTATTTTAAATGTGTATGAATTAGTTCATTTACGTTTTTAAAACTCACAGAACATTTTCTGGAAATTTTATATAAATACTAAAACATTTTATAAATAAAAATTAAGAAAACTATACTTCACAGGAACATTGTGTAGTAAGTCCTAATTATTTTCAGTGAAAATCTGAAATAACCAATGTACGCTTTGTTGCATTGCTTGATTTGCATTGTTTTGAAAAGCAAGTAAACCAAGCAATGCATTCAAAGTAATTTCAAAGTTCCCTCATCTCTCTGTCATCCCTGCATCTTTCCCTCATAATTCTTTATACCCGTGCATACATATATGAACATCGGGTATATTAAAATTACTCCTCCGTTTGTAACGCATCGAAATATAAGAGCTAGATATAGTGTCAAGGGTACGTATCGAATCAGCATCGAAAAGTGAATCGATCTAGCTATGTGTGTCCGTCCGTCAGCACGATAACTCAAAAACTATAAGAGCTAGAGTTCTGAAACTTTCACAAAGTAATTTTTAGACAATTTGTAGGTTCCCTATTGTTTTTGGTTAAAATCGGAGAAAGGCTTCGCGTAGCTGCCATACAAATGTTTCGATATTTTATGAGTATTTTAAAAATTAATAACGAAAAAGAAACCAAATATAAAAACAAACAAATTGTTGTCTAATTATTAATCGATTCATGGTGTAGTGGTTATTACATGTTACTTGTAAGATAAATGTCTCGGTTCGAATTCAGGCTAAGGAAAATTTTTTTTTTGGATAGGACATGGGACTAGTATTCAAAACGTTTCGGTTCGATTCCTGGCTGGGGCAAAATTTTTTTTTTTTTTAAATTCATCTTAAAATTCTCATTTATAAATTATTTATTTTTTTTAATACATTTTTAAAAAAATTCAAAACAGTTATTCAAAACAAACAATTGATGCCATCGCAACTATAATAATTTAAAAAAAAGATTGAGATAAAGTGGTTAGGGCTAAGTGGTTAGGACGTCGATATTTTAGTTGAAAAGTGTGGGTTCGAATCTCGTTGAGAGCATATTTTTTTTTTAAATTCATCTTTTTTTTTAATTCTTTTTTTTTTTATTAATTTTTTTTATAATTAAATATAAAAAAACAAATATTTTGAATTTTCTGTCAAACAGTTCAATTGCAATATAAGGATTTCTTATATATTTAATACACGCACGGGTATCTAAAAGTTGACAAGGGCAACTATAATCTTCCTCGTTTTAATTATTTTTTCTTTTTGAAAAAAGTTAAAAATAGAATAGGTGTAGAGTACTGTAGAGGTTGGCAAAGTGGCTTCGGGTGTTCAATACTTGAGTTTGATGCACCCAGCACCATAGAAACAAAACAAATATATTTTTTTTAACTTAATTCAGTATATTAAAAAAAATTCCAAATAAAGTTTATAATCCAAAATTTATAAATAAAGCTAAACTCAATTCAAAAATCAACATTTAATACAATTTTAGGTACAATATAAATAGTACATTTTAGTACATTTTAGCATATTGAGTAGGTACATTTTAGAATGTTAGCAACAAACAAATATTTCGATTTGAATCTAAACAAAGGTTGTGAAAATTATATATAGCAATATTTTTTAAAAATATGTATACAAAACATTAGTAAATGGAGAAATAGATCATTATTGAAACAAAATAACCCTATAAAAAATTTGAAATATTTTAATTATTTATTTAATTTACTTGCTTAAGTTGAAATTTAAAAAAAAAATTGACTAAGAAGGGACTTGAACTAAAAACCCCAACGTTTGTCAAAAAGTAACGGTGGTGATTTTATTTAAGAATATGGTATTGATATACAATATATGTATATGTATGAAATTAGAAATAGTTCATAATTAGAAAAAATTCTTCTTTCAATTGAGCTTCCGTCATTCTGCGACGGGCCAACAGCTAGTATACATATATTTATTGAAGTCAAGAACCCACAATTCGAGTTAATGTTGTCCTTCATATAGCAAACTGTACTTTTTTCTAAACATTTTATTATGATTTGAACTATGTTGTAGTACATATTCTGTATCATAATTAAAAAGCTCTATGAATACATAATATGTACAGCAAAATTTAACATATCATAATTCATAAGTTTAGTACGTAGTATATTATATTGAAGCTGCCAGAAGTACAAAATAATAGTCAAGTTGACCGAAGTTTTTTTTTTAAATTTCAATCTTAAGATTTATAGCATAAAAAAAAAAGTTTTTCAATAAATCAAAGAATAAAAATTAAAAATAAATTTTTCCTACCCTTATTCCATTTTTTAGCATATTTTCAAAAAATTTTGTAAAAATGTGCCTATATAGTTTCACTCTGCCCGTTCGTCCGTCTGTTCGTCTGTCCGTATGTTTACAAAAACTTTTACATCGTTTGAAATACAGAAAAGAAATTTTAACCACGGGTAGATATTACAAAAAAAATAATTTCGTTGAAGAATTATTTTCTGTAGCCCCACCCGTTACGGAGCTGCAGCCCCTTAAAGTTGGACAAAACCCTATTTTTAAATTGTTATAACAAGAGTTTTGTTATGTGTATTTTCAATCTGAAAATGGCAAAAGATAGCTGGTTTTATGAACTTTATAAATTTTTAAAAGCCATATGGGTTAGGATGTCCATAAGGTACTAAAATTTCCAATTATGCAAAACTTCATTTTTGCAAAATTTTTGGTCCCACATACCTTGGAAAGGGTTCAAGCTAGGGTCTTAAAATTTTGGGAGAAGTTAGACCTTTATTTTTTTGTCACGTCCCCTGTTTAGGTGCTATAAGGGCCCGAAAATTGATATATTTAAACACCTGTAATTTGAAAACGTGTTCAATTTTTTTTTACAAACATACAAAATTTATAGCTGCAGCATTATATTTCAACATTCGTTAAAAGTTTTTCTTAAATTTGAAAGGGTTTCTTTAAATTGAAGAAATTGTCTCTTAGTTTTAACTATTTAATGAAAAATAAAAATCTAGGTAAAATTCCAAATTTTGGTGGAGTTCGCAATTGATTTCCTAGAACCGAACAAAATGGAAGGGTGAGGACAGTTGGGGATGGGCAGATCCATCATGAATTTTCTAAGAAAAAATTTGTTTATAAAACAGTAACTTATTCACCAATGTAAGTTTTTCAAAATTAAACGTTAACATTGAAGCTCGAACATTATATTTCGCAATTATTTACAAGTTTTCTGGAATACATTGGGGTTATATTCGAAATATTTCACTATTAGGAATATAATTAATAAATTAATTAAATAACTAAATTATAATATTATCATTTATTTTTATATATATTTTTATAAAAATAAATCATAAAACACTCAGTAGGAAACCATATATAATTTAAAATGTGCTTTTTAAAAACCCTTGGTTTTTCTCCTTACTTATTAAATTTAATAGCTACATAAGTAAATTTTTACTACAAATGTATTCCTATCTAAAGTTCTGAAAAGTATGCGAAAAATGATTCAGAATTCCTTAGTTTACCTTATACCTTTTTGTCTAGTTTATTTATATAATTTTTCCTAAGTTTTTTATTGACAAAAATATATTTCTGTATATGGTCATAAGCCATAACTCATAAGTTTCTTAAAATAAATAAATATTATTGCATTCATTCCTTTATGAGGAGTAAACTCTTTTCTACTTTCAACTATTGTCAGCTAAACCAGCTCTTGTAAAAGAGTACATGACAGAGTAGATAAATAATTTCCGGCAGATGACTTTAATTAAAATTCACTTGAATAGGTTATGTTAAATCAAATTTTTTATTTGATAACCAATAAGCACTTACCCTTTTCCATTTTAAAAAATATTCTTTATATCAGCAATAAACCTTAATTTTTTCACTTTATTTTTATTATTTAAATATATTAAATATTAACTTCTCCAATGACAGGTAGTTTTAAAATGTCAAATATATATATGACAATTATTCTGACAATTATGTACTTCTGAAACAAAAATTAGCGGTCCATTTACAAACTACGCCTACCTAATCTTCATGTACACTTTTTGATTTATAAAATTCGTTCGTTTTGTCAAAGTAAAACTAAAAATAGTTTTTTTATTATAAAAAACATTATTCGATATTGAAAATGTAAAATATACTTTTCAATTATTAGAATGAAATCAAAACATACGACGTAAAATTTTTATACGGCAGTACGTCAATACGTCTGTCTACATATCCTTAAATCGGTACGCGCGTACAGTATTTAATTTTTCGAAAAATATTTATTTGAATGTTTTAATTTAGTACCTACAAAAAACATTTTAAATTTCATATTATAGGTATTTTAAATATAAGATATTTTTTTATAAAAATTATTTTAAAAAGATATTATTTTTTGAAACATAATATTAGAAATATAAGAAAAACCAATAATAATATTTTTATACATTTTATAATATATCAATATTTGTAAATTTAAAAATTCCGAAATACAGTACATCGCGTTACGCGTATTTTGACTTCTCTCATGTAAATTTATGTACCTACTTATTTCTAAATTTTTTGACAGATATTATACGCCGTACGCTTTTATATAGGTTGGGACCTAAGAAACAAATAATGTTTTTTACGAAAGATAATTTTTTTAGTTTTGCAAACATATTGTAGGTATTTTCAATTTATTTGAATATATGTTTTAAACAAAATTATTTAAAAAGAAATGTTATTTTAAAATATTTTATTTTCAAAATTTAATCGTAGCAACATAAGAAAAGTCAATTACAATATTTTTATACGCTTTGTCAATTTTTAAATTTTAAAACTCCCAGGTACAGTACGTCGCGTGTGCTTTCATGTAAATTTTTTTACATAACTACTTATTTCAAAATTTTTTGACAGATGCTGACTTAGCTTGATCCATAAAAAACAAATCTTAAAAAAAATTTTTCTTAAAATATATTATTTTTTTTTTATGTTTCTGCAAACATATTATAGGTATTTTTTAATAAACAAATATTTTACAAAAATATTATTTTAAATTTTCTATTTTTATTTTTCGCTTTGTCAATTTTTAAATCCGAGGTACCAGTACGTCGCGTATTTCGATTGCTCACATGTAAATTCATTTACCTAACTATTTATTTACAAATTTTCTAGAAATTTCCAGAAATTATACACCGTACACGTTGATTTTAGTTGGGCCCTAAGGAACAAATCATTTAAATTATAAATTATTTTTTTAAGAAAGATTATTTGTTTTTTTTTTTAATTTTTTGCAAATGCATATATTTTTTAATATCATTACTCTCAAACGTAATGGCAACTACAGAATATATTTCAGAAGTCGGTTTTTTATTTTACAAAAAACTTAACAAAAAGCAACAACAATTTACGATTTACAAAAAATTTTTTTTAGCAAACAAAAACGAAATATAGTACTTTTCGGTTATAACGACCATGATGGGACGAAAAATATTCGTCGTAATAAAAGAATGTCATTTTAAAAGGATGCTGTGAATTTTGGAAAATTAGTATAAAACTTGAACATCGTAGAATGTGTTGATTCTAGAATGGACACTTCCAACTCATTTGCTAGAATTTTATTTGATGTGTCAGCCTCAAGCCTCTGTATACTGCTTTTTATACTATTCAATTTTTTTTTTGTATTTTTGATACATTATTATGATTTTTTTTTTATATTCAAAACTAAATAAAAAACACTTAATTAATCGCCAAGAAACATAATTAGATATAATAAGTTTAAATAAAAGAAATATCAATGTAATAAAAAACTTTCATTTTTAGGTAAAATTTAATTCTTTAGCAAAAAGTGTAACGTTTTTTATAATTAAAATTGAACAGAGTTCGTTATAAATGAAAACTACTGTATAAACCAAATGTATTGCTTTCATTTCGAACACAACTCTTTTTTAGAGAGATAAAGAAAAAAATAACAAAACCAAAAAAAAATTTAAAAAAGTTTCAATCTCCTTGTTCATTGAACATTTGAATTAAACAAAAAAAAAGAAAGACATAAGTCGGCGCATAATATAATAGTTTGATTGAGCTGCGAGTTACAACCGAAATTGAATTAGATTTGCACAGAAAGTCGGCGCATATTACAGTTATAAGCCTCAACTTTTAACCGCATGACCGTTAAATTCAAATTTACGTTAAATTTAAGACGGTTTTTCACCTGAAAAAACGCAATATTCTAAAAAAAAATATTGATTGTTATACAATACATTGTAATATGAAAACAAAAAAAAACCTTTCTTTTGGTTGTTGGACAGCTAGGTCTTTTTGGACTTCTTTGTTAGTTTCATGGAATTTATAATATAATTCACGTAATTCCTGATAATTCGTTGGCAATCCTTCAATATCGATCAATACTTTGATATTTGTTTTCGTTATACCTTCATAACAAATATGCTCTTGATCGTGCAAAAAAGACAAAAGTAATCTAACGTTATTGTATATTCTGTGGTCTCGTAATCGTGATAATACATATATACTATCACCATTTTCAACAGCCTTTCTTGTTAATTTAACAATTGGAGGTTTCAATGGATTTAAAAAGCTCTTGTTTACAAGTTGTAGATTTTTAGTACTATGAGAAGCATTTTCCATTTTTTCATTTTGCTGATACAGTGTTTCTCCTTTAATCCACTTATGGTATTTAGAAGCTAATTCCACTTTATTGGCATTATCGCTAACGCCTACGTTTTCGTGGCTATTCTCAATTTCATCTTTATTATTACAGAATTCATCTCTACTATTATCATAAATATTATTAATACTACTATTAGTTTCTTTATCATTTCTATTATTTTTATCAATTTTGCTATTATTATTATTATGAGCAGCACTATTACTATTGTAATTATCATTATTCTTAACATTATTTTTATCATTATTAGTATTACGTTTGTTAATTTTCTTGTCATTTACTAATATTCTATTTTTTTTGGACCAAAATTTAGGCATGTAAGAAAGTATGTTAACACGTTTTTATTTGTTTGTTTTAGATAAAAGATTATAATTTTTATTACTGTAGCTACTCGAATTTTCAGCACTATTTTTATTTTTATCTTTTATATCTATCATACTAGCAGAATTACTTATATTATTGTATACATTTTTTTTTGTTCTATTACTAATTTCATTACCATTATTAATCTTAACACTAATACTATCATTATTTTTGTTTTTATTAGCAATATCATTGCTAATATTATTAGAACTATTACTATCATTAATGTTATTATTGTTTTTAAACGTAGAATTATTATTATCATTATCGGTATTGATATAAGCATAGTTGATACAGGAAGAAACACTTTTGTTACCTGTATTTAAGTTGTTATCTTTCACTTCTAACTCCTTTAATTGCTAGTATCCAATTTTTCGCCTTAGCATATTTAGTTTGTTCTGGTACACTGGGCATAATTTACTTAAGGTTTTGTGATTTACATCTAAACCCAAACTAAATTTTTCATCAGATTTTACACAATTTATACACTTATTGATTTCTTCTTTTTGGCATTCACTGGATTTGTGTTTTCCGTGACACTTCAAACTAGTTTCAGTGTTTGTGCAGTCAACTGATTTATGGTTGAAACCTTTACATTTAAAACACATTGGTACGTTTATCGCATCAAACACTTTGCACCTTTCCCATCCTATACATAGCTTCTCACTAGCGGTTATTTTTGGAAATGATTCCTTATCAACTTACAATATTACGTTAAACATTTCCTTGCCATATTTGTATACATTAAATACTTTAACCACTTTCATTTCGCTCCTTTCCAAAAAGGCGTTTTTTTTTTTTTAGCTTCTCTACTATATCTTCCTTACTCAATTTATTGTTCATGTGCACTATTTCTATTTTGGGTTTGATAGTCACTGGTATTTTTATGTCATAATCTTCCTTCATTCTTTCTTCTAATGCCTTTTTGATATTATCCCGATCATCCGTTGTCGCCGTTTCAATTAATATCATTCCATTACTTTTGTTTTCGATATTTTAAATTTTCAAATTTTTTGGGTCTACCTTAGTATTTAGATCACTTTTCGTTTTTTTACTTTTTTGTTTGTTTTTAGGTTTGATTATCAAAGGTAACTCTTTTTTCATTGTTAAATTACCACAAGTTTTATTATTTTTTACAATATCAGAAAATAACACCGTTTGACCCACATTCAAATTTTTATTTTTTTCATTTTTATACCCTACACCTATAGAATAGGTAAAGGGGTATATTAACTTTGGTATGGTGTTTGTAACCACCTAAAGGAAGCGAGCTAGATATGGAAAAGTATATATATTTGTGATCAGCGTGACCGCCTGAGTCGATATAGCCATGTCCGTCCGTCCGTCCGTCTATCCGTCCGTCCGTCCGTCCGTCCGTAGGCACGATAACTCAAAAAATAATGGAGCTATCTTGATGAAATTTTAACTGTAGATTACTAGGACTGAAAGTACGGCGGGGATTGCATATGGGCGAAATCGGCCCATGGGTTTGGATTCTGGACCTTTTAATCGATCGAAGGGCTAACGAACATATATAAAAAATCACGATAACTCAACAACTAATGAAGCTATCATCATCAAATTTGTGCTGTAGGTTACTAGTAATGAAACTACTTCGGGGATTGCGTAAGGTCGGGATTGGACCATGGGTTCGGAACCTAGAACTTTTTGATCGAATTTAGGCCAAACAAGCATAATTCCGAAACCAATGAAGATAGAACCTCCAAATTTGGTATCAGGGTGTCCTTTCCTATTTCCTAAGCCATGTCCGTCCGTCCGTCTGTCTGTCCGTCCGTCCGTCCGTAGGCACGATAACTCAAAAAATAATGGAGCTATCTTGATGAAATTTTAACTGTAGATTACTAGGACTGAAAGTACGGCGGGGATTGCATATGGGCGAAATCGGCCCATGGGTTTGGATTCTGGACCTTTTAATCGATCGAAGGGCTAACGAACATATATAAAAAATCACGATAACTCAACAACTAATGAAGCTATCTTCATCAAATTTGTGCTGTAGGTTACTAATAATGAAACTACTTCGGGGATTGCGTAAGGTCGGGATTGGACCATGGGTTCGGAACCTAGAACTTTTTGATCGAATTTAGGCCAAACAAGCATAATTCCGAAACCAATGAAGATAGAACCTCCAAATTTGGTATCAGGGTGTCCTTTCCTATTTCCTAAGTGTCTTGGGAATTTGGGTCCCATTGGAGTACTGGGTCGGGTACCAGCCCCACATTTCCGAAGACCTTAAAGCATATCTTTAAAATTAATAAAGATAACAACTTGAAAAAATGTAGAAGCTTCCAATTTGCCACAAGGGTGTTCTTTACTATCTCTTGCGGGTTCCCTTAATTTGGAATCAATTGGAGAGGTGGTTCAGTACCCCTCTCAGACCTCCCAAGTTTTAAAAGCTTATAATCGAAATAACTAAAAATTAAGATAGACCGTTCAAATTGTGTACAAGGGTTAACTAGTACTATAAGTAAAGCGCGGGCTGTATAAGGGCAAAATCAGCCCATGGGTTCGGATTCTGGACCTTTTAGTCGGTGTCAGGGATAACGAACATATATTAAAAATCACGATAACTCAACAACTAATGAGGCTATCTTTATGAAATTTGTGCTGTAGGTTATTGGTAATGAAACTACGGCGGTGATTACGTACGGTGAGGATTGGACAATGAGTTCGGAACTGAGAACTTTTTGATCGAATTTTGGCCAAACTAGCGTAATTCCGAAACCAATGAAGATATAACCTTCAAATTTGGTATCAAGTTGTCCCTTCTTATTGCGTAAATGTCTTTGAAATTTGGGCCCCATTGGACTAGTGGGTCGGGGACCAGCCACTCAGTTCCGAGGATCTTAAAGCATATTTTCGAAATTAATAAAAATAGTAACTTGAAATAAATGTAGAAGCTTCAAATTTGGCCCAGGGTATTCTTTACTATTTCTTCCGTGCCCCCCTAATTTGGGATCATTTGGACTGGTGGTTCAGGACCTCTCTTAGACCCCCCAAATGTGTAAAAGCTTATCATCGAAATTAATAAAACTAGTAACTTAAAATTAAGATAGAACGTTCCAATTGTATACAAGGGTTAACTACTATTGAAAGTATGACGGGACTGCATATGGGCGAAATCGTACCATGGTTTCGGGTTATGGAACCCTTGACAAGTTCAAGGACTAAAAAACATATATCTTAAAAACACCATAACTCAAAAAATAATGCCGGTATTTTGATGAAATTTAAACTCTAGGTTACTAGTAATGAATGTACCATGGGAATTGGTTCTAGTCGAGTTTAATTTCAAAGCCAAAGAATATATTTCCTATGTCCTATGTGTCTCCGAAATCTAGACTTAATTGTAATGGTTCAGCTATGTTCAAAGGAACTTGCTGCATTTATGTAAAATTTATTTTTATATTTAAATGAATTATATGAAAAGGTCTAAATTTGTAATTGTATTTTAGAAATACATTTATTGTTTATTTTGCGTTTATAAGCTTTTCTATTAGGTATATAAACTAACCATTTAAAATAATTGCAATTTTGAAAAATTTGGATTAGTAAATATATTCTGCTTTGATTTTTTTTTTATCACAAAATTTAATAATTAGAATTTTTTCATTTTGTAATTGAATTGGAATAAATATATTTTCATTTATTTCAAGTTTGCTTGTTTTTGAATATTTTTAAATAGATAAATTAGTAAGAATTTGTAATATTTTTTAATAGATAATATAATTAGAAAATGTTTTTAGTATTATAAAGTTAATTTGGCTAGCTATGTCTTACGATCAAATTAATAACAGCTGTTAAATGGTGTTAAAATGACTTATGGATATGTCCTTAAATTTGAACCAAATAGGTGTAGGGTATTTCTAAGTCGGTTGCACCGACTGACTGTTTCTTTACTTGTTATCATTTAATTTTGTGCAAAGCTCATAATTTTTATACCCGTATTATATAGTCAAAGGGTATAATAAATTTGCCATTACGTTTTGACGCAGAGAAGGAGAGGGGTAGATATAGACTCAAGTGTATGGATCAGATCAGAATCGAAAATTAAATCGATTTAGCTATGTATGTCCGTCCGTCCGTCTGTCCGTCATCACGATAACTCAAAAAGTAAAGGAGCTAGGATTATGAAATTTTTACAAATTCGTTTTTATGCAAAAAACGGAATCGAGTTTTAAATTCAGCCATTTTGGTCCACGGGTTCGAGTACCTGCCATACAACTTCTAATTTTATATGAGCATTACTCCATACCTATGGAAGCTGCGTGTCTGAAATTTTGCCAAAAGTAGTTTAGTGTAATGGCCAAAGTTAATGCAAAATTTGGTTGGTCTACTGCAGACGGTTCGAGTAGCTGCCATACAACTTCTAATTTTATATGAGCATTACTCCATACCTATGGAAGCTGCGTGTCTGAAATTTTGCCAAAAGTAGTTTAGTGTAATGGCCAAAGTTAATGCAAAATTTGGTTGGTCTACTGCAGACGGTTCGAGTAGCTGCCATACAACTCCTTCTTTTATATGAGCTTTACACTACACCTGATGAAGCTAGGTGTCTGAAATTTTGCAAAAAATAGTTTAGTGTAATGGCCAAAGTTACTGCAAAATTTGGTTGGTCTACTGCTGAGGGTTCGAGTAGCTGCCGTACAACTCCTTCTTTTATATGAGGATTACACTACACCTAATGAAGCTGAGAGTCTGAAATTTTGCCAAAAATAGTTTGGTGTAATGGCCAAAGTTACTGCAAAATTTGGTTGGTCTAATGCAAATGGTTCGAGTAGCTGCCATATAACTCCTTCTTTTATATGAGCATTACTCTACACCTAATAAAGCTGAATGTTTGAAATTTTGCCAAAAGTAATTAACCGGATAATATAATATATATGGTACGGTCATGCGGGTATCCCAGAGTTGACACAGTCTACTCTACTACACTCTTCCTCGTTTTTCATTGCATTAATGAATGATTCATTAACGTTTTCCCTTTCTGTATTAAAAACTTCGGTAATTTTTTCCATTTTCTGAATTTCTTTTTGTTGATTAGTTTTGATTTCTTCAAGCCGTAATCTGTAATTTGTTTCCATCGCTTTAAGTAAATCGATCACTTCTTTTTAATTGTTCTTAATTGCCCTTTCAAAATCCTCTTTATATTCTTTCAAATAATCACTATTTTTTGCGACCGCTCGTTCCATATTTTGTACAATTAAGTCCACATTTTGGATGTACTGTACACAATCGTCACATATACAATGCTTATTCGCAAACAGTATATTTATTATAGACTGATCTACCACAGAACATTTTAGCGCCTCATGAACAAATTTTTTGCATACTCCTGCACATTCAGTACCCGTTTCACCTTTTATTTTTAACTTGCAAGTTTGGCACAAAGCCATTTCGCTTAACCAAAAAAATTATTATTTTTATTTTTTATTATTTATTACCGCTGACACGTAATTTTTCGTTATCGTGTAATAATTATAATTATAATCGATAAAGAAAAATAAAACACGTCCGTACTGTATTGTTGTTTAAATTAAACTGACTGACATTTTAATGTAGTTCTTAAATGAATTGAGTTAATTGTTTTAAATTTAAACGTAAGTGTACTGTTGCTTAAAATTGTATTCCGATATGCTACATATGGGATACTGTTATTAATTTCTACTACGCTATTTACAAAGTATTTATTAAAATTATTTGCAATGTCAATATCATTTCGATAAATTATGCCATTAAAGTTTATATCTTCTATATATATCAAAGCGAAAGTTTGTTTGTTTGTATGTTATGAATAGACTCCTAAACTGCCCAGTCGGTTCTCATAAAAATTTGTATATAAGGGTTTTTGGGTACGGAAAGAAATATAGGGTCAAAAATTTTGCTCTAACGGACCGCCAAGTTGGGTTAGAGCAAAACGGTTTTGTTGTAAAATGAAAACGGTTTGACCAATTGACTTATAATTTTGTATATGTGATGCTCCTTGAGAATTGAGTTGAAACTATTAGCAGTTTTGGAATTTGTTAATCCATGTCGGCCCGACTGATGGGTATTTTGTCCGATTTTACAACACACTGCTTTGGCCAAACAGAAAGTCTCAAAACAGTTATTGTTGAGTTCCGTTAACCCATTGTTAAAAATGTTAGCTTTTTCAATAATGTCAACCGAGAAAAATGTAGTCGTAATTAGACTGCTGAATATCAAATAACGAAATAAGTTTTTTTCACATCTGAGAATTTTTATTGATTTTGACAAAGTACTGGTAATATTATTGTTTTCCTTAATGCTTAATTCAATCGCCTCATGATCATTTTGTTTTGTTACAACATAATCAATAATCTACTCGTATTCGTTATTCTAGTCGGTTCATTCAAAATTTGTATAAGATTTGAGTCATTGAAAATCTGCCTGACATCTGCACATAAAGAAGAACATCTCAACCAATCAATATTAAAGTCTCCAACCAATAAAACCAATTCATTCAATTCATGTAGATACTCGATCATATCATTCAAGTGATTAATAAAAGTTCCTTGTGAATAAGCATTGTTAGGTGATTTGTACAATGTTGTCAATATCAAGCTAAAAGAATTTTGTTTTATTCTTACAACTACGTACCACAGATTCATACCATAATTAAATGACTTCAACACTTCAGAATACCAGTAATTCTTTATGTAAATTACAGTACTACCAGTGTGTCATTTTTACCAAGTTGTCTGTATGGATTTCCTTTTGTGTGATATGTCTATGCTAAATCATTCCCTTAAAATCTAGGAATTAGGTGGATTTGAAAAATGTATTTATACAATATATAGCATCTTTCGGTAAACTTGTTAAAGTTGTAACCGACCAAGAAGGGCTTTAATAGCCTGAATTTCAAAAATTATTTAGAGACAGAAGGAATTGACGTTCATTTTACTCCTCCCAATAGTCATAGTAGTAATGCGGATGGCGAGATTCCATAATACCTTGAATGAACACTTACGAATTAAGAACACGATCCAAAAAGAAGAAGGTCAAATTACGAACGAAGATCCCATTATCAAAAGCTTAAAAGTTTACAACGAAACTATTCACACTTCAACTGGCAAAAGGCCTATTGACTTTCTAAATGGCGTTGTTTCTTTCGACCAATATCCTTATATCAAAGAATTTATTATAAAAATCAAAGAAAAATTTATCAGAAAACGTAATAAAGGCAAAACCAATGGTAAGCCTTCCAATTACCTTAAATTAAATAGGGTTACAAAATTACAACCCTACCATAAGAAGGTGAAAATGGTAAAAACAGGTCAAGACAATCATAAAATTAACAATGAAATCCTCCCTCGCTATAATAATGAACTTAAAAACAACTATAAATTTCAAAATTAACTAATTTCTCTTCTTTCACTTTTTTTTCAGCAATTATAATTTTCCTTCTATTGCTATTTGCATATTCAGTCCTATCAAAATCATCTGTAGAAATTACAGAACTAAAATTCGGTAACGGAAACATTTTGTTGCGTGCTCTTGAAGCTAAAAATAATTTATAATTCTAGTCAAATTTTGCAATTTGTCGAAGTATGAAGAAAGAATTAGTAAAATATAACTTAACATCAACCAGTTGCAAGAAAAAACTAACATTCCAAAACCACTTCTATACAATTTCAATCACTTGAAAGAAAAATTCAGTAGTATAATTCCTCACCATGTTACAAAACGAGGTTTAGTAAATTTGGTTGGTAACTGGAGTCATGGACAGTGATGAACGTAAAGAAATAAAGGAACATTTCAAAATAATAGAAAGCAATAATAAACAAGTAAGTAAAAAAAACCAAAGGTTTTTAAAAAGCACATTTTCAAAATTATATAGAGTTTCCTACTGAGTGTTTTATCACTTATTTTTATAAAAATATATATAAAAATAAATGATAATATTATAATTAAGTTATTTCATTAATTTATTAATTATATGACTAATAGTGAAATACTTAGAATATAACCCCAATGTATTCCAGAAAACTTGTAAATAATTACGAAATATAATGTTCGAGCTTCAATGTTAACGTTTAATTTTGAAAAACTTACATTGGTGAATAAGTTACTGTTTTATAAACAAATTTTTGCTTAGAAAATTCATGATGGATCTGCCCATTCCCAACTGTCCTCACCCTTCCATTTTTTTCGGTTCTAGGAAATCAATTGCGAACTCCACCAAAATTTGGAATTTTACCTAGAATTTTATTTTTCATTAAATGGTTAAAACTAAGAGACAATTTCTTCAATTTAAAGAAACCCTTTCAAATTTAAGAAAAACTTTTAACGTATGTTGAAATATAATGCTGCAGCTATAAATTTTGTATGTTTGTAAAAAAAAATTTAACAGGTTTTCAAGTTACAGGTGTTCACCAAACCTAAACAGGGGACGTAACAAAAAAATGTTGTTAACTGACTGCTACAAATATCTAAAGGTAACTTCTCCCTAAACTGCAAGACCCTAGCTTGAACCGTTTAGAAGATATGTGGGGCCTAAAATTTTGCAATAAGTGAGTTTTGTTTAATGGTAAATTTTAGTACCGTATGGCAACCCTATACATCTAAGTGTTATATTTTTGTGAAGTCTATAAAAGCGGCTCTCTCTGCCGTTTTTAGATTGAAAATACATTTAACTGAACTCTTGTTATACTAATTTAAATATACCGCTTTTTTGCAATTTGCGGGGGCTGTAGCTTCGGTACCCTTCCAAATTAAGAAAAACCTTTGACGCATTTTTAAATATAGTTAAAGATCTTTTAATTTTGCATATCACTAAAAAAAAATTTAAACAAGTACTCAAGTTACAGGTGTTTATAGCTCCTAAACAGGGGACTTGACAAAAAAATTTTGTTAACCAACTCCTACTAATTTCGGAGGACCTAACTTCTCCCTAAATTTCAAGACCCTAGCTTGAACCCTTTCCAAGGTATGTGGGACCAAAAATTTTGCAAAAATGAAGTTTTGCATAATTGAAAATGTTAGTACCTTATGGCAACCCCAACCCATTTGGCTTTAATTTTTAAAATTTATAAAGTTCAGAAAACCAGCTTTCATTTGCCGTTTTCAGATTGAAAATACACATAACAAAACTCTTGTTATAACAATTTAAAAATAGGGCTTTTTCCAACTTTAAGGGGCTGCAGCTCCGTAACGGGTAAAATAATTCTTCAACGAAATTATATTTTTTGTAATATCTACCCGTGGTTAAAATTTCTTTCCTGTATTTCAAACGATGTAAAAGTTTTTGTAAACATACGGACAGACGGACAGACGGACAGACGGACAGACGGACAGATGGACGGACGGACAGAGTGAAACTATATAGGCACATTTTTACAAAAATTTTTGAAAATGTGATAAAAAGCCATAGAAAATTTAAATTCCCAAATATCAATAAACAAAGAAATTTTAGATCAAGTAGAAGCAATTACTGAACATGTAAACTTAGTATAAAGAAATATAAGTGATACAATAA
The DNA here is from genome assembly GCA_963082915.1 of Dolichopus griseipennis. Lineage (NCBI taxonomy): Eukaryota > Metazoa > Arthropoda > Insecta > Diptera > Dolichopodidae > Dolichopus > Dolichopus griseipennis. The sequence goes on along the minus strand of OY720443.1, from coordinate 111,542,597 downwards.
ATAAATTTGATAATCATATTTAAGAAATTGAAATTAAACTTAACCTTTTTACTACAAAAAATAAAATTACTGAGAACATACAAATTTTATGAAAACAAATTGAAAACATAAAAGAAATAATATTGTCATTAGATTAGAAATTTTAGCAAAAGATGTTCTTACAAAAGAAGAAATAAATTATAATATAACCGTAAACTCTACCTTATATAAAAACAAGTGATGAAAAAAAACCAAGGGTTGTTGAAGCTTCAATATTAACAACGTTTAATTAAGGAAATATATACGGTGGTGACTAAGTTATTGCTTACTTATAAAACAGTAAATTTTTTATTTTATAGTTCATATGGCCCTTCAATGGGGAAGGTTGCCAAATTTCTCAAGGACCTTACTTCATCTAATCCCCCCCCCCTCTCCATTTTTATTTAATTGAATTAAATTGTGAATTCCACAAAAATTTGGCATTTTACTTAGAATTATACTATCTAAGCAAAAATGGGTAAAACTGAGAGACACTTTCTTCAATTTAAGGAACCGCTTTTAAATTTAAGAAAAACCTTTATCATATGTTAAAATATAATGTTGGACCTTTAAATTTTGTATATTAATAAAAAAAAATTGGACAGGTATTCAAGTTACAGGTGCTTAAATATAGCAAAGTTTCAATTTCCGAGCCCTTATAGCTTCTTAACAGGGGCCTTGACAAAAAACTTTTGTTAACCTAAATTTTGTTAAAAATTTTGTTTCTAATAACTCTCTCCACTCTCAATATACCATCATAAAAACACAGTAATTTAATTAATAAATTCATAAATAGATGAAATTTTGTATTTGTTTTATTTTGATTGAGTTTTTGGTTATACCTACTACAATAAGGTAAATATAGTTTCTATATAGATTCTATATCGTGTAAGTTAAAAACTGTTGGACGTAGTTATAAACAATTTTTTCACTCGAAATAAGACTTTTAAAATTAAAATTTTTTTTTTTAAATTTTATTTTCTATCTTTTATAAAGATGTTGTCGATTTAGGTTGATAAAATCGTACATTGGTTGATAAAATCGTTTTGTTCTTTTCCCCTTGCTTTTTTCTTTCTAATTTTTAACAAAATTATCAACGTTAATTTTTGTAATATTCGCGGTTTACAAACGAACTTCCATGCCGTTGAGGGTCATCTTAATTCAATTAAACCGGCAATTCTTGCTCTATGTAAAACGTTAATGAAATGTTAGTTAGTATGTGAAATGTTAGTGGTCACAATGTTAACTTCGATATTAATGGCTACTCACTCATTTCAAACTTCGTTCCCAAAAGAGGCATCGCCATCTACACAAAAAAAGACATTGCTTTCAACACTCTTGTCAAATATAAATCTTCTAGGCTAAATTTCAATTACGTTTGGATCAACATTCATGTTGGAAAGCATGCTATACATTTCAGGTTTCTATACAGATCACCCAATTCAAGTGAACAGGAAACTGTTATGGAAACTGAAAACCTTTTAAACCAGATCAATGAAATTCTCGATTGTTATCCTGAGACTGATTTTCTGGCGGGTGATTTTAATGTTCATAACAAAGACTGGCTTCACTTTTCCAGTACGTCTTCTGCGAGTTAAAACTCGATTGGGAAACAAGTTGAATTATATTTTACTCTATTTCACCTTTCTCAACTTGTTAAAAATCCCACTAGAATCCCTGACCGTGCTGATCAAGAAGGTCACCTCTTGGATCTGTTTCTAACCACACACCCTGAAAAGTATGTGGTTTCAGTTGGTTGCCATCTGGGGGGCTCTGATCACTTTTTGGTCAATACAAGCTTCCGGGCAGGCTCGGTCTCCAATCAAAGGTCCCTTCCTAAAAAATTCGTATGGCGTTATAACTATGCTAACTGGGAAGGTCTGAACAATTTTTACAAAACCTTTGATTGGTCACTGTGCTTCCGTGGTAGAAGTGTTGACTTTGCTGCAAATGCGATTAGTGAAACTATTCTACTTGGAATGAGATTATTTATACCTCACTCCATGAAATCTATTAAACGGAAACCCAAAACTTGGTTTAATCGCATTTGTAAAGAAGCCATTCTAAAAAAAGAGGAAGCCTTCAAAAAGTATCGGGACAGTGGTTTGGAGCTCAAAGGACCAACTATATAGTGGTTCGGAACAGATGTAAGAGAGTTATCAACAAGCAAAAATTCTTGTTCAAGGAAAAGATTAACTCAACCGCAAAAAATTTCACTATAAGTGAATTAAACAAAGATTTAATTAAAATCAAAAAATGGGGTGAAATTAACAGAGTTGATTTCAACACCAAAAAAACCCAATGCTGTCTAGTTTCGCGAAAAATAGCAAAAACTATTCCGAACCTATTCATCTCTTCAAGGAGAAGCTTTGCAGCATACGGTGACTTGAACATTTTTGGTATTAAGCTAAACTCAAAATTGACTTGGTCAAATCATAATTTTGGAGTAGCTAAGGACGCTGCTAAATGTTTGGGTTTCTTGTACAGCTGCAAAACTTACTTGTCATCCTCTGATCTCCTTAACTTCTATAAAACTTATATTAGGCCGTATATGGAGTATAAAGCACATAGTGGGATATATCGATAAAGTGCAAAATTCAGCTATTCGTCTTATAAATGATCCCAGTGCTTCCTCAACGCTCACTCCACTCAACCATCGTCGCACTGTTGGGTCACTGTTTTATACATATCAGTAGTAAAGATATGGAGTTTCTGGATAAAAAACTCTAAAGCTCTAAATTCAAAGCTAATAAAACTCGTCCGTTACGCTTGTAAGTTAAGCTGACAAGCTTAAACTTAATTTATTATTTATTTGACAAATTTAAAGTTTGGTTTTGCGTTCAAAGCTAATAAAGCTCGTCCGTTATGTTTTAAAATTACGCTGATAGTTTTAAACTTAATTTAATATTTATTTGAAAAATTTTAAGTTTGGTTTTGAATTCAAAGGTAATAAAGCTTGTCCGTTGCATTTGAAAGTTAAGCCTAAAAGCTTAAACTTAATTCCACATTTTTTTGAAAAGTTATAAAATATTTTTAAATTTTGATTTTGTTAGTTACTGTTTTATAAAAACATAAAAGTTTAAATTTTTAAGATCTAGTAGCCCTTCAATGGGAAAGATTCGCAAAATTTTGCGTCTATAATGGGTCTGCCCACCCCGGTCTTGTCCTCAATCTTCGGTTCTAGAAAATCAATTGTGAACTCCACCTAAATTTGGAATTTTACCCCTAATTTTACTATCTAAGCAAAAATGGTTAAAACTAAAGAACAATTTCTTCAATTTAAAGAAACACTGTCAAATTTAAGAAAAACCTTTAAAGTATGTTGAAACATAATGCTGCAGCTGTAAATTTTGTATATTTGTAAAAAAAAAAATGAATAGGTTTTTAAGTTACAGGTGTTTAAATATAGCAATTTTCGAGCCCTTATAGCACCTAAACACGGGACGTGACAAAAAAATTTTGTTAACTGACTCCTACTACTAACTTACCCCAAAAATTTCAAGACACTAGATTGAACCGTTTAGAAGATATGTGTTGCCAAAAATTTTGCAAAAATTAAGTTTTGCATAATTGTTAATTTTAGTACCGTATGGCAACCCTAAACATTTGCCTTTTAAAAATTTATAAAGTTTATCAAACCAGCTATCTCTTTCCGTTGAAAATACACCTAACAGAACAACATATTTTTAACCTCTTTAACTTTTTTAATACTTTCATTTTCTAAAGTCTGAAGAAAATACATTTTTGGACATAAACCTATAAATGCAGTAATTAATTTTCATTTCATCTTTAAATGGACCGAATACTTTATTATTTAGCTGAAGAAATTTATATAGGTTATATTTTGCATAATAAAACCAGATCCGATTCAATATTTTAATAGTATTGAATCGGATCTGGTTTTATGTCTTGTAAAACTATCAGTATCTATATATTAAAGGGTTAAATTATTTTGAAACTTTGGTTTCATATAATTATAGTGAAAAATATACAATAAAATTTTAGATTGGTCCAAAATTGTGATTCCTATATAAATCGGTTTGTTATAATGTATTATAGTTTTCTTTAACTCTATAGCCACTAGATTCGAATCAAAAACCGAGACACAAAAACACAAACACGGAATCATAATATTTAATCGGCTTATTTTTTCCCATACAAATATAAACATCCTTTTTCTGCGTAAACTATTTGACCAATTTTAATGAAACAACAACCAAAAGAAAGGTTTTTTTTCTTTTCATAGGACAATGATATTTTTTTTTTAGAATATTGCGTTTTTTCAGGTGAAAACCCGTCTTTAATTTAACGTTAATTTGAATTTAACGGTCATGCTGTTAAAAGTTAAGGCTTATGACTCTAATATTATGCGCCGACTTTCTGGGTAAAAGTAATGCATTTTCGGTTGTATTCGCAGCTCAATCAAACTATATATTATAGGCGCCGACTTATGTCTTTCTTTTTTTTTTTTTAGTTCAAATGTTCAATGAACAAGGAGATTTAAATTTTTTTAAAATTTTTTTTTTTGTTTTTGTTTTTTCTTTATCTTAAAAAGTGAACGAAAAAAATGAGTCTGTTCGAAAAGCAATACATTTGGTTTATACAGTAGTTTTTATTTATAACGAACTCGGTTCAATTTTAATTATAATTAAATTTTACCTAAAAATGTAAGTTTTTTATTACATTGACATTTCTTTTATTTAAACTTTAAATACCTAAATATGTTGCTTGGCGATTAATTAAGTCTTTTTATACCCTACACCTATAGAATAGGTAAAGGGGTATATTAACTTTGGTATGGTGTTTGTAACCACCAAAACGAAGCGAGCTAGATATGGAAAAGTATATATATTTGTGATCAGCGTGACCGCCTTAGTCGATATAGCCATGTCCGTCCGTCCGTCTGTCCGTCCGTCTGTCCGTCCGTCCGTCCGTCCGTCCGTCCGTCCGTAGGCACGATAACTCAAAAAATAATGGAGCTATCTTGATGAAATTTTAACTGTAGGTTATTGGGACTGAAAGTACGGCGGGGATTGCATATGGGCGAAACCGGCCCATTGGTTTGGATTCTGGACCTTTTAATCGATCGAAGGGCTAACGAACATATAAAAAAAATCACGATAACTCAACAACTAATGACGCTATCTTCATCAAATTTGTGCTGTAGGTTACTAGTAATAAAACTACTTCGGGGATTACGTAAGGTCGGGATTGGACCATGGGTTCGGAACCTAGAACTTTTTGATCGAATTTAGGCCAAACAAGCATAATTCCGAAACCAATAAAGATAGAACCTCCAAATTTGGTATCAGAGTGTCCCTTCCTATTTCCTAAGTGTCTTGGGAATTTGGGTCCCATTGGAGTACTGGGTCGGGGACCAGCCACACATTTTCGAAGACCTTAAAGCATATCTTTAAAATTAATAAAGATAACTTGAAAAAATGTAGAAGCTTCCAATTTGACACAAGGGTGTTCTTTACTATGTCTTGCGTGGTCCCCTAATTTGGGATCAATTGGAGAGGTGGTTCAGTACCCCTCTCAGACCTCCCAAGTTTTAAAAGCTTATAATCGAAATTACTAAAAATAGTTACTTAAAATTAAGATAGACCGTTCAAATTGTGTACAAGGGTTAACTAGTACTATAAGTACAGCGCGGGCTGTATAAGGGCGAAATCAGCCCATGGGTTCGGATTCTGGACCTTTTAGTCGGTGTCAGGGATAACGAACATATATTAAAAATCACGATAACTCAACAACTAATGACCCTATCTTCATGAAATTTGTGCTGTAGGTTATTGGTAACGAAACAACGGCGTTGATTACGTACGGTGAGGATTGGACAATGGGTTCGGAACTGAGAACTTTTTGATCGAATTTAGGCCAAACTAGCGTAATGCCAAAACCAATGAAGATATAACCTCCAAATTTGGTATCAGGGTGTCCATTCCTATTTCGTAAGTGTCTTTGAAATTTGGGCCCCATTGGACTAGTGGGTCGGGGACCAGCCACTCAGTTCCGAGGTCCTTAAAGCATATTTTCGAAATTAATATAAATAGTAACTTGAAACAAATGTAGAAGCATCAAATTTGGCCCAGGGTGTTCTTTACTATTTCTTTCGTGCCCCCCTAATTTGGGATCAATTGGAGTGGCGGTTCAGGACATCTGTTAGACCCCCCAATGTGTAAAAGCTTATCATCGAAATTAATAAAACTAGTAACTTAAAATTAAGATAGAACGTTCCAATTGTATACAAGGGTTAACTAGTATTGAAAGTATGACGGGACTGCATATGGGCGAAATCGTACCATTGTTTCGGGTTCTGGAACCCTTGACAAGTTCAAGGACTAACAAACATATATCTTAAAAACACCATAACTCAAAAAATAATGCCGGTATTTAATAATAATATAATAATGAAAGTACCATGGGAATTGGTTGTGGTCGAGTTTAATTTCAAAGCCAAAGAATAAATTTCCAATGTCCTATGTGTCTCCGAAATCTAGACTTAATTGTAGTGGTTCAGCTATGTTCAAAGGTACTTGCTGCATTTATGTAAAATTTATTTTTATATTTAAATGAATTATATGAAAAGGTGTAAATTTTTAATTGTATTTTAGAAATACATTTATTGTTTATTTTGCGTTTATAAGCTTTTCTATTAGGTATATAAACTAACCATTTAAAATAATTGCAATTTTTAAAAATTTGGATTATTAAAAATATTATGCTTTGATTATCTTTTTATCACAAAATTTAATAATTAGAATTTTTTCATTTTGTAATTGAATTGGAATAAATATATTTTCATTTATTTCAAGTTTGTTTGTTTTTTAATATTTTTAAATAGATAAATTAGTAAGAATTTGTAATATTTTTTAATAGATAGTGTAATTAGAAAATGTTTTTTGTATTATAAAGTTAATTTGGTTAGCTACGTCTTACGATCAAATTAATAACAGCTTTTATGTTGTTAAAATGACTTATGGATATGTCCTTAAATTTGAACCAAATAGGTGTAGGGTATTTCTAAGTCGGTTGCACCGACTGACTGTTTCTTTACTTGTTTATTTAGTTTTGAATATAAAAAAAAATCATAATAACGCATCAAAAATACAAAAAAAAATTTCAATAGAAGAAAGAGCACTATACATAGGCTTGAGGTTGACACATCAAATAAAATTATAGCAAAAGAGTTCGAAGTGTTCATTCTAGAATCATCACATTCTACAATGCTCAAGTCTTATACTAATTTTTCAAAATTCACAGCATTCTTTTAAAACGACATTCTTTTATTACGACGATTATTTTCCGTCCCATCATGGTCGTTATAACCGAAAAGTACTGTATTTTGTTTTTGTTTGCAACTTATTATAATACAGTTATATAAAAAAAAAAAATTTTTTGTAAATCGTAAATTGTTCCTTTGTTGTTTTTGTTAAGTTTTATGTACATACAATAAAAAACCGACTTCTGAAATATATTCTACGTTTGAGAGTCATGAAATTAAAATATATAAATATTTGCAAAAGAGTTAAACAAATAATCTTTCTTAAAAAATAATTTGTAATTTAAATGATTTGTTACTTAGGGCCTAACCAACGCGTACGGTGTATAATTTCTGGAAATTTCTAGAAAATTTTGAAATAAATAGTTAGGTAGGTACATGAATTTACATGTGAGCAATCGAAATACGCGACGTACTGGTACCTCGGATTTACAAAATGACAAAGCGAAAAATAAAAATAGAAACTTTAAAATAATATCTTTGTAAAATATTTGTTTATTAAAAAATACCTATAATATGTTTGCAGAAACTTAAAAAAAAAATAATATTTCTTAAGAAAAATGATTTGTTTCTTATGGATCAGCCAAAATCAGCATGTACGGCATTCAGTTTCTATCAAAAAATTTTGAAATAATTAGTTATTTAAAAAAATTTACATGAAAGCATACGCGACGTACTGTACCTCAGAGTTTTAACATTTAAAAATTGACAAAGTGTATAGGAATACATATTGAAAATAAAATATTTTAAAATAACATTTTTTTTAAATAATTTAGTTTAAAACATACAAATATTCAAATAAATTGAAAATACCTACAATACAATATGTTTGCAAAACTAAAAAAATTATCTTTCTGAAAAAAAGTTATTTATTCCTTAGGTCCTAACCTAAATAAAAGCGTACAGCGTATAATTTCTGTCAAAAAATTGAAAAATAAATAGGTACATAAATTTACATTAGAGCAGCGAAAATACGCGTAACGCAATGTACAGTATCTCGGATTTTTAAAATTTACAAATATTGACAAAATGTATAAAAATATTATTATTGGATTTTCTTATATTTCTAATATTATGTTTTAAAAAATAATATTTTTTTACAATAATTTTTATTAAAAAATATCTTATATTCAAAATACCTATAATATGAAATTAAAAATATTTTTGTAGGTACTAAATTAAAACAATCAAATAAATATTTTTGATAAATTAAATATTGTACGCGCGTATCGATTTACCGATAATGGATATGTAGAGAGACGTTTCATTCTAATAATTGAAAAGTTTATTTCACACTTTCAACATCGAATAATGTTTTTTTATAATAAAAAAACTATTTTTAGTTTTACTTTGACAAAACGAACGAATTTTATATATCAAAAAGTGTACATGAAGATTAGATAGGCGTAGTTTGAAAATGGAACGCTAATTTTTGTTTCAGGAGTACATAATTGTCAGATTAATTGTCATATATATATTTGACATTTTAAAACTACCTGTCATTTGAGAAGTTAATTATATTTAATAGTATTTAAATATTAATATTTTTTTTTTTTTTTTTTTTTTTTTTTTTATTTATTACATGTTCCAGACTTACATTCTTAAATTATGACTTAATTATTAAATATTAAATAGTGATCGGTTTCTACCTTACAGCTAAAATATAAAGTTTATTATTGTTTATTTGATACATTGTTATTTTTAATTCAAATTTATTAAGAGGAAAGGAACAGAAAACCTCTTTTGACCTATATTAACTTATAATTAAAATTTAAAAAACTTAAATACTATGACTTATATCTAAAGAATAACAAATAACAAAAGGGAACGGGAGAGGGATAATTATCCCAAAATTTTGAGTATATCAAAATGACTAATTATACAAATTTTTTATTAACGGATTTTCAGAATCGTTGCTCCTAATAATGAATGAGTTCTTTCTAACATTGATTATATCTTCTATTGTTTTGACATTTCCAATATCATGAAGTCTTGCAGTAGAAAAAAAGAATGGTTTGTCTAACAATAATTTTAAAATTTTATTTTGTTTAATTTGAAGTTGTTCTAAATGTGTTTTAGCACATGAGCCCCAAATTTCAGAGCCATAAAGTAGCAAACTTTGGAAAACTGATTTGAATAGCAGTATTTTGTTGTCTTTCAACAATAGTGCTTTTCGGTTTATTAAGGGATATAAAGTTTTTATGACGATGTTGCATTTTTTAATTACGAAATCTATGTGAGTTTTAAATAATAATTTTTTATCCAATATTAGGCCCAAGTACTTTAAGGATTCTTCCCAGGAAATTTCAACGTTATCCAGTATTAAATTTTGAGTTGGTAGTAAATCAGGCCTGCGTTTTTTACTGAAATAACATGCTTGTGTTTTCAGTACGTTAATTTTTATTTTCCATCTATTAAAATAATTTTTAATTTCATTATACCCTTTTTCGAGGTTGTTAGAAATTGTGGTGGGCTTCCTATGGGAACTAAATAACGCTGTATCGTCGGCAAATATTCCTAGCTCACAATTTGCTGGCTTAGGGATGTCAGAAGTGAAGATGTTGAATAAAATTGGACTTATCACTGAGCCCTGAGGGACTCCAGCATTTAGTGGTTTTTTAGCAGACTTACCTTCATTTATTTTTACAAAAATTGAGCGTTTGCTAAGGAAGCTTTGTATAATGTTTATGAGGTATGGTGGAAATTTTAGATTTATCATTTTGAAAATAAGACCGTCATGCCATGAATTATGTGTTTTATTAGTGGTTTCAAATAAAAACACCAAACAATTTTAAATTTAAATTAAAATTTTTATTTTTCAAGTTTATTGTTTGAAGGTGGTCTTAAGACTAACTTTTTTTTTAACAAATCAATTTTTTTATATTACAATAATCATTATTTTTATTTTACAAAAACAATTTGCTTTATCATACTTAATACTAATTTTAATTTATTAGTCGAAAATATCTTTCGAAACAAAATTCAGTATCGAATTACAAAAAGGAAATTTACTTGAGTTTTTTATATATTTACTTATTACAAAATCAATATTAATATAATAAATGTTCGTACTGAATTTTGTGTACAAAATTATTTCACCATATGTTGGGTTTCATATTACATTTATAAAGTTAAATTATTTCAAGTGCAATTACATATTTAAAATTAGTTCAAATGCAATTGACCGTAATTATGCTTAGTATGCAAAAATGTGGCTAATTATATTTTTGTATAAAATTGAAAGAATAAAAGGAAAAACAAAAATTAAAAATGTTTTGTCTTACAAATTAATATTTTAAATTTTATAAATGTGAAATTGAGTTTTATCTTTTATTGGAGGTTCATTAATTACTATCTTGGTTGGGGTTACCAACTGTGACGTAACTCCTCCCTCCTTAAGATTAAGACTCTCCTGAGTCGCAAATTTTAATATTTTGAATTTTTTGAATAATATTAATAGAAATATAATTATGCTTATTACTAATAAAATTATAAAAATTATAAGACTTAAATAAATATAATAATTATTTTTATGATATTTTATTTCTTTTATTTCTTCAATATTTTTTACTTGTTCTAGTATTATGTCGTTAAAACTGATATTTTCATTAATTTCTTGATTCATATTTAGATAATCTGATATTGTAAAACTTTGTTTGAATTCTCTTAGATTACTATTAAAAACTTTTCCATTTATATTTATTGAACAATCATTAAAATTGAATATGTGATTTCCATTTATTTTGAACTTTCGTTCATCACAAGTACTATTAAAATTTACATTTATCTGATTTTTTACTAAAATTAATCCTATTTTTAAAATAATTATTTCTGATACATTATTGAAAATTTTTAAGCAGTTTCCTTTGAAAATGCAGTTTTTTGAAATTATTAAATCTTTTATATCTTTTTTATTTTCATCATTAAAATTTTTGTTATCATATTTTACAATTTTTTGTTGTTCAAACATTAGTTCATTATTAAATCTATCACCTATTGGAATTAACATAGTTGTTGGTACGCTGATTGTTTCATTAGGTATTTTAATAACAAAAACAATGTTCTCTTTACTATCAATTAATGTGGCTAATTTAATATTTTGTAATTTATTAAAATCAATATCGTATTCTAAAATTTCTTCATTTGTTAATATATTGCTATGTATTATTCCTAGTCTAGCTGATGCTATGTTGTCTTGAATGTGTTCAATGTTATCTTGTATAATTTTAATTTTTAGTGCAAAATCTGTGTAAAGTAAGTATTTATAAATTGTTGTGTATTGAGTGTTTATGTCGTTAAGTTTTTCATTAATTAAGGATCTGTCGTTTTCAATAATTTGTTTGAGCTTAATAAAAGTGTTATTAAAATTGTTATTAATTGTTATTTGACTGTTTAAATTTGTTATGGCATTATGATTATTTTGGTCAATTATTTTTAAATGATCTTCGATTTCTTGTCGATCAGAATCGTCCATTGTACCATACAGCCATTTTTGAACAGTGCCAATGAAATTTACTAGACCCCGTTTGTGTCTGTGTGGAATTAAAGTTTTAATCTTATTTTTCGCGACATTTAATTGTTGAGTTAAGATAAGTTTATTTTGTATTTCTGATAAATTTATATTATCTTCTAATTTATTTAGTATTTCTGAAATTTCTTTGGGGTTAATGATATGTAAGATTGTATTATAGTTTTTTACTAATTCTATATCCTCCAGTTTGATTTCTGTATATCCCAAGTCTGACTCGATTTTTTCAAATGTGAGATGGGCCTGGATTTGCATCGGTATTGTTGATAGCATTAGGAAGATTGTTAATATTAATTTTACCTGAAAATTTACAATTTCTTTTAATATTTGATGGATGTATATTTTCTAGCTTAGATTTTATAAATTTGGGTTGTTCCTTATGTCTAAAACTTTTATAGTTTTTTATATAACCTTCAGTACTATTTTCGGTATAGTTTTCTCTTTTTAAATTAAGTTTGTTTACATATCTAGATTTTTCTGTCAGTAACAAATCATAAATTATGTTTTTATTACAGTTTCCTTCTTGAATATTAATTGGTTTTTCTTTTGTCGCTGAGTGGTAACTGTTATTATACCATTCAATTGCTTTATACATTTTTTCGATAACATTAAGGTCTTTATTAACAATACCTAAAACTCTAATTTTTTCGCTAATAGTATTGTGAAACCGTTCGATGTCTGAATTTCCAGTGTGATTGTTAGATTTTACTAAGTGAAGTTCAATTTGTTCGTCTTTAAGGAAATTTTTTATATTAATACTCTTAAATTCATTATCGGTAATTAATTTTTTGAAATGCCCTCTGTTTGATTTGAATTCTCTAAGTTTTTCTATTATAGTTTGATTATTTCTATCATTTAGGTGAAAAGCGGTAGCATATTTAGAAAAACGGTCTATAAACGTCAAAAAGTTTTGTTTTGAATTAGTATATATGTCCATATGTATAATTTCTTTAATGTCTTTAGGTGTTTCTGTCAATTGGAATTTCTTTTTTATTGGTTTTCTGTCATATTTAACTCGGCTACATATATCACAATTATTAATATATTTTTGAATATAGTTTTTTAATTTTGGAAAATATATGACTTTTTTTAGACCTTCATAATTTTCGTTTATACCGGTATGTCCTGTTTCGTTTTTATGATATTTATGTATCTGTTTAAAGGTTTCATCTTCTGTAATCATGTCTTTTGCGAAATAACTACATCTAACAAATTTTATGTTTTGAAAGCTTCCATATAGGTCCATTAGCTTTCTTTGTACTATATTGTATTTTTGGTCGTTTAGTTCAGAGAAAATGCCTATTCTACCTGTTATTATATGTCTTCTACATATATCACTAAGATTGTTTTGTATATTGTCTGAATTTATAAATATCCTTTTATTACCAAACGTTATTTCTATATCCTTATTTTTATTATCAGTGAGAATTATTTGGGTTTTGAATCTGTTCACGACCGTATCTAAAATTGGAAAATGGTCATTTGCCTCTTCTTCTTGAGAATGTACAGTCTCGTTGCTCAAATTTTCGGAAACAAAGTCAGAAGTATTTATATTATTTTGCATTGAATAATTTGTATTATTACTTAATTGAGATAGAATTTCATCATTGTAATCTGTATCTTCGGATACAGCTTGTAGATCAGAAGGATCTATGTTATTTTCCATTGAAATATTGCTATTGCTACTAAATTCAGATTGAATATCGTTATGATTTGTATCTTCGGATACATTTTGTAAATCAGAAGAATCCACATTATTTTCAAGAGAGTAATTTGTACTAGAGTTTATTTGAGATTCATTATCAGAACTATTAAAATTTTCTATATTTTCTAAGAGATTTATTTCGTGTTTATTTGTATCTATTCGGCTAAGGAAATCTGCCACTTTATTTTCCTTGCCTTTTATATATTCAATATCCATGTTATACTCTCCTAATTTTAATAACCATCTATTTAATCTAGGATTGATGTCTTTTCTTTGAGATTTTGTATGTAACCATTTTAACGGTTGATGATCTGTAAAAAGTTTAAACTTGTTACCATATAAATACGGCCTAAAATAATTGGTTGCCCAAACAATGGCAAGCAGTTCTTTTTCGATAGAAGAGTAATTTTTTTCATGGTCATTTAAAGTTCTGCTAGCATAACATATTGGATGTGAATCTTGTTGTAAAGTTGCACCAATGGCAAAGGCACTAGCATCTGTTACTAATTGAAACTTTTTGTTAAAATCGGGATATTTGAGTATAGGGTCTTCGGTAATTACTCTTTTTAATTTTTCAAAGGCATTTATATAATTAGAGTCCTTTATGTTTATTTTACTATTTTTTTTCAGAAAGTTTGTCAATGGTTTTGCTAATTTGGCATAGTCCCTAATAAATTTACGATAATATCCCGTGATTCCCAAAAATGATTTTATCTGTTTTTGTGTAGTGGGAAGTTTTAATTTTAAAATGTCATCTACTTTTTTAGGATTGGGTTTTACTCCTTCTGGAGTTAAAATATGACCCAAATATACGGTTTCTTTTGCAAAAAATTTACATTTATCTATTTGTATTTTTAAGTTATTTTCTCTAAGTTTGTTAAATATTTTTTTTATATTGATTGTATGTTCTTCTAAAGAAGTAGAGAATATAAGTATGTCATCCAAATAACATACACATATTTTATTAATATATTCCTTAAGAACATTATTCATAAGGCGTTGGAAAGTTGCCGGAGCATTCTTTAATCCAAACGGCATCCTTACGTACTCATAATGTCCAAAAGGTGTGGAGAAGGCTGTCTTCGGACGGTCTTCTTTTTTCACTAAGATTTGGTGGAACCCTTTGGCCAAATCTAGTGTTGTAAAATATTGCGAGTTTCCTAATTTATCCAATATATTTTCTATATTGGGTATAGGAAATTTATCATCTATGGTTAACTCATTTAGTTTTCTATAGTCCACAACAAGACGCCATTTCTTCTTTCCAGAATTGTCTTGTTTTTTGGGCACTATCCATAGTGGACTGTGGTAAGGAGAACTACTTTCTTTAATTATTCCTTGCTTTAGCATATCTGAAATTTGAGTAGATATCTCTTGTTCGTGGATACGAGGATATCTATATATTTTAGAATATATAGGTCTATCGGTCGTGACTACGATTTGATGTTGAATATTAAAAGTACTAGTTAATTGATCACCTTCTTTAAAGAAGAGATCTTTATATGAGTTTATAAGATGATTTAAAGTATTACACTCTTCTTTATTTAAAGATTGAAAAAGAATTTTAAATTTAGAATCGTTTAAATTAGTTTTTTCTAATTGATAAATTTCTTCGAATTTATATGGACAACTATCAATAAATTTGATTTCATTATTATTGATTTTTAAAATTTCATTTTCTAAGTCAGTAATAGCACCTAATGGTTTAAGTAGGTTTTGACCTATTATAGCGTCAAAATTCTTATTTTGGAGATTTGTTAATTTCCAAATCATGAATGCATTTTCTTTAAATTCTATAGGTAAATCTGTCTTAATTTCTCTTCTTACTGATATTTGGTTATTAAGTGTATTAAAATATATAGGTCTTATTAAATTATTTCTTTTATACTGTGGTAACTGATTTTCATCGAGAAGTGAAGTGGAAGACCCGGTATCTATTAAACATTTTAATTTTGTATTGTCAACAGTGAGTAAAACTATTGGTAAGTAAATTTCCGAGGCTGTAAGAGAAAATTTACCTCCTTTTTTGGTGGTTCGTAAGTATCCATCGGTTCTGATCTTTCAAAATTTCTATTATTATTAGTAAACCGACTATTTCTACTAATTCTTGACTGTCCAGAGTTTGTAGGGTTTCGTTCAGTATTTTGGTAATTGTTTCTAGATGTAGTTTGAAAATTATTTCTAGAAGTATTTTGATAAGTACTTTGGTTGTTATTATTTCTATAGTTATTTTGGTAAATATTCTGATTGTTATTTCTATAATTATGAAAAGAATTTTGATTATTTCTATACGTATTTTGTAGCAATATGTTCTGTCGAAATTGTCCTGTTCGTCTATCATTATTTTGATATTGATTATTTTTTTTATTTATATTTTTAAAATCGTTATAGTTATTACTAAATTTATGCATATCTCTAATCATACCTAAATTTTCTAACGAGTCAAAAGCTTCCCGTATTTTTTTAATATCTTTATTTATTATTATTGATGCCAAATTTGCATCTATGTTATTTAAAAATATATTTAAAATGAATCTTTCATTATTCTCAGCAGAGAATTCTGTTGGCTTATTACTATCATATTCGTATTTTTCATTTAATTTACTTAAAACTATTACTAAAGTATTATAATATTGTCTAACCTGATAATTTTTTACTGCAAGGGCTTGCTGGTATAGTTGATGATAACTCTCTTTGATCCCAAAGTTGGTTATTAAAGCTGCTTTTATCTCTTTCCAGTCTGCATTTGCACCTAGTGTTCTAATAACGTCCAACGCTGGGCCCTGGATTTTGTTTAGAATTATCCTCTGGTAAATGTATGTTTTTGCTGTTGGCATGTAATTAGAGGAAGGATTGTATCAACTTCCCTCAGAAATGACGTTAAGGCGTATTCGCCATCACCACGGAATTCGTGAATCCGTTGTGCATCCTTCAAAATATCGTTTGCAGAAATTACGAATGCTGATGCAGATTGAATTAGTCATGTTTCTTTAACTATTAATTTTTTTTTTCGTTGGTTTCACTAATGTCTTCTAGTTCTTCACTAATAGTATATAAATTCAATCTATTATTTATTTTTTGTTGTTTAATTTTAGGCATTAATTGTTTTTTTTTTTTTTTATTATATTAAAGTTTTTTTGTTTTTTTTTTTTTTGTATTGATATTTTATTAATTTAGTTAATTAAATACTCAATAAAATGTATATGTATTCTTTTTTTTTTTTTTTTTATTTATATACTTAGGTACTTAAATGTTAGTATTTTTCAACTTAAAACTTTCTTTTTATTTTTTTTTTTTTTTTTTTTTTTAAATGTTTTATTTTTTTTTTATTTATCAAAACAAAATTTACTATCTTTGGATAGCAAAAACTACACGACTGCGCCAATTATGTGTTTTATTAGTGGTTTAAAATAAAAACACCAAACAATTTTAAATTTAAATTAAAATTTTTATTTTTCAAGTTTATTGTTTGAAGGTGGTCTTAAGACTAACTTTTTTTTTAACAAATCAATTTTTTTATATTACAATAATCATTATTTTTATTTTACAAAAACAATTTGCTTTATCATACTTAATACTAATTTTAATTTATTAGTCGAAAATATCTTTCGAAACAAAATTCAGTATCGAATTACAAAAAGGAAATTTACTTGAGTTTTTTATATATTTACTTATTACAAAATCAAAATAAATGTTCGTACTGAATTTTGTGTACAAAATTATTTCACCATATGTTGGGTTTCATATTACATTTATAAAGTTAAATTATTTCAAGTGCAATTACATATTTAAAATTAGTTCAAATGCAATTGACCGTAATTATGCTTAGTATGCAAAAATGTGGCTAATTATATTTTTGTATAAAATTGAAAAGAATAAAAGGAAAAACAAAAATTAAAAATGTTTTGTCTTACAAATTAATATTTTAAATTTTATAAATGTGAAATTGAGTTTTATCTTTTATTGGAGGTTCATTAATTACTATCTTGGTTGGGGTTACCAACTGTGACGTAACTCATGCGGAATCAAAAGCCTTTTCGATATCAAGTGCTAAAATTCCCGTAGCTTGTGAATTTGCGAACCCAGTCTTAACATGTTTCACTAATCGAGCGAGTTGATGTGTTGTAGAGTGATGTTTTCTAAAACCAAATTGTTCGTTAGGCAAGATATTATTAATTATGGTATGGCTTATTAGTCTAAATTTTAAAACTTTTTGTAGAACTTTGCTTATGTTGTTCAAAAGTGTAATTGGTCTGTAGTTTTTAATATCTGATTTTTTCTTGTTTGGTTTTGGAATACATATAACCATGCCAACTTTCCACAAATCTGGGAAATATCCAATCTTTAGACAAGCATTACAAATTTTTACTAAGAATATTTTAGCCGATTTATTTAGATTTTTTAAAAAGATCTGTTTGATTTGGTCTGAACCGTCTGCTTTTTTGTTTTTAAGTTTTTCGAGTATATTATTTAGTTCTTTGTAAGTTACTGCGCTAAATGTAGTAAACGAATTATTATTATTATTATTATTATTATTATTATTATTATTATTATTATTATTAATATTATTATTATTATTATTAATATTATTATTGTTATTATTATTGTTATTATTATTATTGTTATTATTATTATTATTATTATTATTATTATTATTATTATTATTATTATTATTATAATTATTATTATTATTATTATTATTATTATTATTATTATTATTATTATTATTATTATTATTATTATTATTATTATTATTATTATTATTATTATTATTATTATTATTATTATTATTATTATTATTATTATTATTATTATTATTATTATTATTATTATTATTGTTATTATTATTATTATTATTATTATTATTATTATTATTATTATTATTATTATTATTATTATTATTATTATTATTATTATTATTATTATTATTATTATTATTATTATTATTATTATTATTATTATTATTATTATTATTATTATTGTTATTATTATTATTAATGATGTTATTACTATTGTATGATTCGATGGTTGTATTCACCATGCATTTTGTAACCATGTCACCTAAGTTTTCTGTTAGTTTATGCTGTTGTTCAAAGTAGGATGCAAACAGGTCAGCTTTTTCCTCGTTAGTAATAAAGATTTTATTATCCACGCGGATTGGGGGGATAAGTTTGTCTCTATTTTTTTAAAACTTTCGTAATTTTCCAAAAAGCCTTTCCGTATCTAGGTAGATATTTTAGAGTATTTTGCCATTTTTGGTTATGAATTTCCTGGATTTTACTTGATATTACTGTTTGTAAAAAGTTAATTCTCATTTTAAAAAATCTGTCTCTAGTTCTTTGCCAAAGCCGCCTAAGTCTATTTCTTTTATTTATTAATAGAAGAATAGACTGCGGTAAGAATGTCTTTTCATGTTTTTGGATAATAATTTTACGTGGTGAGGCTTTTTGTGCACTATCCAATACTATTTTCTCAAATAGCATGATGTGACTGTTTATTATATTAGTGTCGGGATTATCCAGACTAGAAGAAATTTGGGATAAATTAATTTTTGAGCCTAAAAGTTGTTTATACCTTGACCAATTAATTTTATTATAATCGAAGTAGAATTTATTAGTAGGGTTATTAAGGTACAAGTTTAAATTGAACCTAATAGGTAGATGGTCAGAATTAAGTTCATTGATAGTATAAGGATTTGAAAGTTTATCAGGTATATTTGACAATATGAGGTCTAACGTCGAGGGATTCCCGCGGCTCTGTTTTGGGATATAAGTACTACTACTGGGGTATAAGAGTGTATAATTACTACAAGTCAAAATGTTATTCAGTTGTATACCCCACTGATTGTTTTTCAAGCAGTTCCAATTTACATGACGACAGTTAAAGTCACCCATTTTACCCTGTATTCTGTTAAACAGTTTCAGATCATGAATAAAATCTTTACCTAAGCTACTGTTATAAGAACCTCCTTTAAAATATACACCTACTATAGTTAAACTATCATTATTTCTAAGAATTAGTTTAATAGATAATGTTTCGAAACATTTTGTTTCTAAACAAGGCAATAAACAATGTTCTATGGGCTTTTTAATTATTAATGCAACACCACCATGTTGAGCAACTTCTCTATCATATCTATATATTTTATAATTTTTATTGCAAATACTTTTACTAGAATTTAACCAGGTTTCACTTATTACTGCAATATCAATTTTTTCCTTGTCAACATAATTATAGAATTCAGTTTTTTTGTTTAGAAAGCTTTGTGCATTCCAAAATAAAATTTTAGTATTATTGTCCGCCATTAACATATATTGTCAAAAACAAATTTTAATGTTAATTCAGTAATAATCTGAAATTGTATTTGTTTGCTTTGATTTCTATTTAATTTAGTGAGTAATTCATTTACTATAGATATAATTTCTTGATAAGAGAATGATTCATTGTTAGTGTTAGTAGAGCTTTGATTTGAGTTGTTATTGTTATGTGCATGATTTTGAGTTAAATTTTTTGAGTGAGATTTTGTAATATTACTATATGTGCTAGAATGGTTGTTGGTACTATTAATAAATGTGTTAGTTTTTATATTATTATTATTGTTACTACTTAGACTATTATTATATTTACTGTGTGTATGAAGTTTTGGAAACATTTGCTCTGAATGAGTGTTGATCAAAAAGTTGTTTTTGTTTGATGGTGTTGAGTTTGAGTTTGAGTGCGTTTTTCTTCTTTTCCTTAGTTTGTCTTGTAAATTCATATAGTTAATACGTGCTGGACAATTTTTATACCCTGCTGCATGATTTTCACTGCAATTTTTGCATTTGTAGTTTAATGGCTGATTATTATCCAGTTTTTTGTACAATTCGCAGTCTGATGTTTTATGGTTTCCAGCACAAACACCGCATGCTGGATCACTATAGCATTGCTTTGCTGCGTGCCCGTAACCTTGACAGTTGAAACATCTTGTTGGACCGGATGATTTTTTAGAGTAATATTCGAATTTCACAATAGTGCTGCTAATTGCCTTAATTTTGTTTCTTAATTCAGAAAGTGTGATGGAATCTCTTTCCAGATATAGAAGATAAGTTACTTGATCTGTGTATCTAGATTTGTGAATGTTTAATTTTTTTATTTTAGTAACCTTGATGTCGTAGCTCATAATTTCGTTTTTAACCTCATTTATATCCATGTGTTCATCCAGTCCATATAATACTATCTTGGAAGGTATGTTGCTTGGAATTTCATGAGTGAAATAATTCCATTTAGTTACATTATTTTCAACCTTATTTTCTTCAGCAAGTGTTTTTAGCAATTTGTTATAATTAGTGATGTCTTTGCAGAACACTTGTACTCCAATTGAACAATTTTTAACATTGGCAGTTTGCAAATTAAGTGCTGTAAGTTTACCACGAATCATATTTTCATTACAATTTTTAATTGTGATAGGTGGTATTTTAAGTACTTTTGGACCCTCGGAATTATTTTTTCGTACTATGACCTCATCTTGATTCAGCTGATCTAGTGGTGCAAATCTGTTACCGCCATGGAGATTCATCTTTTTTGCAAAATTAATGGCATTGTCCACTACTGACGATGAAAAAGGGTTTTTACGTTTCCCGGTAATTTTGTAATTTTTTTTTTTTTGTTTTTTTTTTAATTTATTTTATTTTTTTTTTATATGTTTTTATTAACGGATAAAAAAAACAAGAAAAAATTGCTGTTAAACTATACTCGTATATATAGTGTGTAGATATATTACAACTATACTTTACAAAGTCTAAACTAAGACTGTTATAATTTTTTCACTTTATTAAATATTAATAAAGTGAAAAAATTAAGGTTTATTGCTGATATAAATATAAAGAATACTTTTTAAAATGGAAGGGGGTAAGTGGTTATTGGTTATCAAATAAAAAATATGATTTAACATAACCTATTCAAGAGAATTTTAATTAAAGCCATCTGCCGGAAATTATTTATCTACTCTGTCATATACTCTTTTACAAGGGCTGGAGTAGCTGGCAATAGTTGAGAGTAGAAAAGAGTTTACTCCTCATCAAGGAATAAAAGCAATAATATTTATTTGTTTTAAGAAACTTATGAGTCATGGCTCATGACCATATTTAGAAATATATTTTTGTCAATAAAAAACTTAGGAAAAATTAAATAAACAAACTAGACAAAAAGGTATAAAGTAAACTAAGGAATTCAGAATCATTTTTCGCATGTTTTCAGAACTTTAAATAGGCATATATTATATAGTAGTAAAAATTTACCTATATAGCTTTTTAAAAATGAAAAAAGCGTAGGAAAAATTTATTCTTTGATTTATTGAAAAACTTTTTTTTTTGCTATAAATCTTAAGATTGAGATTTAAAAAAGACTTCGGTCAACTTGACTATTATTTGTACTTCTGGCAGCTTCAATATTATATAATACTAAATACTAAACTTATAAATTATGATATGTTTAATTTTGTTGTACATATTATGTATTCATAGAGTTTTTTAATTAGTACAATTTAATACAGAATACGTACAACATAGTTCAAATCGTACTAAAATTTTTTAAAAAAAGTACGGTTTGCTATATGAAGGACAGCATTAACTCGAATTTTGTTTTTTGACTTTAATAAATATATGTATATGTTTAGAAATATGTTTTTATTAGAATAATATTTATATGTTTTTATTAGAATAATATTTATATGTATTTAGAATTTTAATTTAATTTAACTGTACCAATTTATCCTCTCTTTCAACCGGCTTAAGCTATAGAAATAAAACTCAAAAATCGGTACTTAACAATGTTTTAATAATTAAGAAAAATTATAATTTTTTTTAAGCAAATTTCAAGCGCAAGAATTGTTGACATCACTGTTGGCATAATTTTTATTATGTATAGTCTAATATAATTTACACAAAACGAATTTTATATGTTAACTTAAAAGCAAAAATAGCTCGAATATCGAGCACAGGGCGATACTAGTTATTCATTAATTTAAAAAAGTTTTTTTTCAAAGTTATTTTTAACAATTTTTCTACACTCAGTATTTAAATCAATATTCTTCATTAACCAATCACCCTGTTTAAATTTAAAACTCTGTGTATTTTTATACCCTACACCTATAGAATAGGTAAAGGGTTATATTAACTTTAGTATGGTGTTTGTAACCACCTAAAGGAAGCGAGCTAGATATGGAAAAGTATATATATTTGTGATCAGCGTGACCTTCTGAGTCGACGATAACTAAGAAAATAATGGAGCTATTTTGGTGAAAATTTAACTGTAGGTTACTAGGACTGAAAGTACGGCGGGGATTGCAAATGTGCGAAATCGGCAAATTGGTTCGGATTCTGGACCTTTTAATCGGTCCAAGGGCTAACGAACATATATAAAAAATCATGATAACTGAACAACTAATGAGTCTATCTTCATTAAATTTGTGCTGTAGAGGACTAGTAATGAGACTATGGCGGGGATTGCGTACGGTCGAGATTGGAGTATGGGTTCGGAAGCTAGAACTTTTCGATCGAATTTAGGCCAAACGAGCTTAATTCCGAAACCAATGAAGATAGAACCTCCAAATTGGGTACCAGGGTGTCCCTTCCTATTTCCTTTGTGTCCTTGAAATTTGGGCCCCATTGGAGTAATGGGTCGGGGACCAGCCGCACATTTCTGAAGACCTTAAATCATATATTTACTATTTCCTGCGCGTTCTCCTAATTTTGGATCAATTAGAGTGGTGGTTCAGTACCCCTCTTACACCCCCCAATGTTTAAAAGCATCATCGAAATTAATAAAAATATTAACTTAAATATGGAACGTTCTATTTCCAATTGTGTAAAGGGTTAACTAGTATTGAAAGTATGGCGGGGACTGCATATGGGCGAAATCGTACCATGGTTTCGAGTTCTGAAACCCTTGAAAAGCTCAAGGGCTAACAAACATATATCTTAAAACACCATAACTCAATAAATAATGCCGCTATTTTGATGAAATTTAAACTCAAGGTTACTAATAATGAAAGTAACATGGGAATTGGTTCAGGTCGAGTTCGGACAATGAGTTCGGATTCTAGAAGCTTTTGATCGATCTGAGGCCGAACGAGTATAATTTCGAAGCCAAAGAATATATTTTCTATTTCTTATGTGTCCCCGAAATTTAGACTTAATTGTAGTATTGGTTCAGATGCCTCCTAAGAAATCCCGAAACTAAAAAGATTATCTTCGAAATTGCAGAAGATAGAAACTTAAAATTTGATACACGAGGGTTCTTTCCTATTTCCGTTTTTATTTAACACTTTTATGTTTTTGAAAGGCTAAGAATTTTACCGTAAAACATATTTTGTATAATATTTTATAAATTAAAAACAAAACATTTTTTTAAGAAACGGTTAAATTCCTTTTTTCTAATGTTAATCATATCATATATTTTATTGAATTATTACCAAAGGTAATATTTATAAGTAAGACATTGTGTATAATATAATTAAGATATTGTGTACAATACTTAAGCTATATTCAAAGGTACTTGCTGCATTTATGTAAAATTTATTTTTATATTTAAATGAATTATATGAATAGTTCTAAAATTGTAATTGTACTTTAGAAATATATTTATAGCATATTTTGCGTGTATAAGCTTTTCTAATAGGTACATAAACTAACAATTTAAAATAATTGCAATTTTGGAAAATTTGAATTATTAAATGATTAGCTTTTTATCACAAAATTTAAAAATCCAAATTTTTTCACTTTTGTAATTGAATTGATGCCGAAACCATGCCCCGATTTCGACAATGTGTAGTCCGCGCCGTACCTTTAATACTAGTTAACCTTTGTATACAATTCGGAATGACTTTTACGCTTTCTACTACTTTTTGCATTAGCAGACTTACTACTTGCTGTAAATAAAAATTTTTATGATAGTCTTCATTTTGTTTCATTAAGAATAAAGAATAAAGTAGGTATACCTGGGTCGGTTAGGGTCATGTATACTGCTAGATTCGAACCTCCAAATTTGGTATCAAGGTGTCCATTGCTATTTCTTTAGTGTCCTTGATTTTTGGACTTGATTTTGGGAGTTGTGGGTCGGGGACCAGCCACACATTTCCGAAGACCTTAAAGCATATCGATAAAATTAATAAAGATAGCAACTTGAAAAAAATGTAGAAGCTTCAAATTTGGCACAAGGATTTGGCACTTCAAATTTTACTATTTGTGTGGCCCCTAAATTGGGATCAACTGGAGTGGTGGTTCAGTATCCCTCTTAGAGCTACCAAGGTTTAAAAGCTTATAATCGAAATTATTAAAAATAGTAACTTAAAATTGAGATAGAACGTTCCAATTGTGTACAAGGGTTCACTAGTATTTAAAACTCAGCGCGGACTGCATATGGGCGAAATCGTACCATGGTTTCGGGTTCTGGAACCTTTGAAAAGTTCAAGGGCTAACAAACATATATCTTAAAAATAGCATAACTCAAAAAATGATGCTGCTATTTTGATGAAATTTAAACCACAAATAAATAACTACAAACAGATGTCTCATTCCATACAAAAAAAGTGTTCCATTTCTTAAGGTCCATTAATTTTTAATAGACATTGATCTAAGACATTTTATTAAAATTAGTTAAGATCGAAACCAATTGACAAAATTGGTTTTAGAATAAAATAAAATTGAAATAATTTATTTAAAATTACACCATAGGCAAAAATACCTTTTACTTTCACCACTCATCGTATAAGGTGGTATAAGTATTTGCATGTGTTTATAAATTAAAAAACACAAATAGATGAAAATATTACTTTTGAATGAATATGTTTTTTTTAATAAGCCATTTTTATATGGATGTTGTATAGCTTTTTATTGCTTTTGTTTTTGTTTTTTTTGTGTTATTTTTTTTACTATGAAATATATAAAAATTTTTTGCTTTGTTTTAAAAAAAATAAGAGCTTTAAAATTTTTGATATACCTACATACAGGCATCCATATGTATGTGCATATCTCTTTGCCGTAATATATATAGAGTTATAGCGAAGGACAAACAACGAAATTTTAATTTTGTCTAGCAAATGTAACTGAAGAATAGTCTAAATTTATAAGTTTTTATAAGAGCAAAATAGATTATTTAGTGTGAAAAATTCAAATCCCGTACACCGGGTATAGATGTTTGTTAATTGTTAATAGGTAAACTGAATAGATTTTTGTTGAGAAATAAAAATAAATATGTGAGTGCGTACATACTTAAGAGAAAAGTAAATTGATACCTATCTGAAAAAAATTTTTTTCAATTTTTCCATAAATTAATTTACTTTTCTCTAAATAAAAAAAACCCAATCAACTCAAAAATTCAATTTCTATTTTATTTTTTTTAATAAAACGAAAAAAGCCGAAACAACTGTGTAGGTATATTTTTTTCTTTTAAAAGTCAAAATTATAATAAAGTTCAGAATTTAATTCAGTGTAAACTTCACCTATAAATAATGATACATAATCTACGATTAAGTAAAATTATTATGCGTAAATTCTAAATGTTGTCAGCACTCAGCACCTAATAAAGTACCTATAAAATTTGATAAAAAAACTACATTGTTATTCCTTTTAATTTAAATTTTATTTATAAAGGGAAAAAGCCAAGCGGAAATTATTGATTAATGATTAATAATTCAAAATACATAATGTATGTAATAAAATTCCATTTGGCATAAAAAACCCTTATTATTATTATAAATTAAATAAAATATGCAAACAAAAAAATTTAAAAAACAATTTAAATTAAAAATAAAAACAGCCATCATAATTATTCACAAATAAAAAAGTAAAAAAAAAAATGTAAAAATAAATTTAAAAATAATTATTTCACAATTATATATACAAAATAAATAGGTAATAAAAAATAAAACAAAATTTAAAACATAATTAATTTCAAACCAATAGATAAATATACTTACGAGTTACGACCTTAAAAAAAATTGCTGTGCCTTAATGTTTTATGGAAATTATTTATTAAAGAAATTTAGCTATGTACTTAATATAACAAAAAAAAAATAGCTCTTAGCTGTTAATCATTCGTAAATATCAGACAGACAAACACACTGATGGATAAATGACAATAGACAGATAGACAGATAAAAAACAAATGAATTCAAATGAAAAAATCATATAATAATACATTATATATATATATATATATATGTGTATGTATGTACTTT
The DNA here is from genome assembly GCA_963082915.1 of Dolichopus griseipennis. Lineage (NCBI taxonomy): Eukaryota > Metazoa > Arthropoda > Insecta > Diptera > Dolichopodidae > Dolichopus > Dolichopus griseipennis. Next base: position 111,515,845 of record OY720443.1, on the reverse strand, counting down.
TAAACTGAAAAACAGAAGAGCAGTTGTTTTTTATTATTTGTTAGACAGACACACAAACAGACTGATGTACAGATAGATAAACAGACGGACAGACAATTAAAAATGAATTTATTTTTTTATTATAGTTTAAAAATTCCTTTTAGTTTTCTTAGGCAGACCAAAAAACACATGGGAATGAAGATTGACGGAAAGACAGACAGACAAAAATTAATTGATATTCTTTATTTTTTTTTAAACAGACAGACAAACTGACGAATACAGATTGCTAAAAATACGGACAGACAATTAAATATGCATTGGATTTCTTAATTTTTTATTTTGAACTTGATTTTGTTTCTTGTCCAAAACCTACTTGCTATTTTTCCAAAGTAAAACTAGAATTAAGAAATCAGTACATAAGACTCTATGTTCATAGCAACTATTATCTTTCTGAAACCAATCGGGAAAATTTATTTTTTGTTCGCATTGTTTGACGATATTTTGTTTTAAGTTTCGTACGAACGGTGTTTTTTGAAAATATTGAAAAAAGACACTTATGTGCAAGCGGCATATTTGAAAGAACTTTTCTGAAGGCCATGATAAAATTGGATAATTGGTTGAAGTTTCATATTCTTTTAATTTTATAAGAATTTCTGTTAAATTATAATTATTTTTGTTTTTTAACATTTCGTTAGAACAATTTTCACAATTTTTACCTATTTTTTTGAACATTTTGAAAATGCAGTACCCCGCAAAGTACCTTGTTGCAACATCGGTTATATTAGGTACCTCTACTGCTATTGTGTTATTACCTACGTTCATATTATTTTCAATGTCGTCAATTTGAATATCATCGCTTTGTTCAGATAGTTCATTCCCATTGGATAAATTGAAAGAAGTTTCTTCAGTATTTTGCAAAACTATATCCCAATCTAGGCGAAGGAAATCACAATCGTCTTCCTCACAATTTGAAAATTTTGATTTAAACAGAATGTTTAAAGAAATTATTTTGGCAAATGAGGAGCTAAACTCGGCAACACTCGGATTGTTTTTATTAACATTTCTAGCCCTCAACTTACCAAATAAATTTTCGAGTGGATCTTGGTTCAACTTATTGGCATAAATATAAAAAATATTGTCATTAGACGAAAATAATGTTGCAGTTAGTTTGAGAACGCTGTCAATTGTGATTACCAGACCTTTAAAACAAAAAGGTTCTCTTGCAGGACCCATTGGTTTAATATTTAAAGTATATTCTCTCATTTCTCTAAGAAAACTAAAATTATATTCATTTCGCTGAAGTGATGGGTTCCCATTCAACACATCAAAAAGTTTATTCATCTTTTTAATGAATTCCGCTGTTGGTTTTGCAAACTTTTTGATATTAAGTGGAAATTTATTTAATGCTATAAGAGCTTCGATTCCACAAGCAACACTTCTGCTTAAAACTTGTGTAGCTAGTTTGACACTCATTTTTTGAAAATTTGTAGGATTAATATGTGCATTAGTTAATTTAGGGCACATTTTGGTAGTATTTGTTTTTTCTAAGTTGTATAGATACTCAACAACTTTCCAGCTTATTTCCTCATCACTAGTAAATAAATTATGTTTATTTAAATTGGTTCTAACACTCTTAAAAAGATGAGGAATGTCGTACATAAAATAAATTATTTGGTCTTTATATAAGAAACTGGAATTATTTTGTGAAATATTCAAACTAGCAAAAAGACTCCAGTTAGTTGGACCTTGGTCGCAACAAATAGCTCTGACATTTAATTGAAGATTTTTGCAAAACTCCAGACATTTATATAACTCTAACTCGAGTTGACATTTTGGTATACTACCTGGACAAGCAACATAGTATAATGGTTGCTTAAATTTCTCACAAATACTCCTAACCATGAATACACAAACCGACTTTGCACATTCATTTAATCTTGTATTTTTCCCGTAGTCTACAAAACCCTCTATTATATCCTTATGTTTATTATATGATAAATTCATTTGTGTACTCATTTCGTCGAAAATAAGAACTACTTCCTTTTCAATTTCATTTAAATTTGAATTAACGTAATTCTTTAATTCCTGATAGACATTAATGTCCATTACAGGTAACAAACTTTTGATTTTTATCCATCTGTGCAAAGAAGAGGGATGTGGTAAATGAAAACCAAGCTGATCCCTTAAAAAGTTGTAACCTGCTGAAGAACGAAAAAAGATAACTTGAGAAATCCATTTTTCGTCCTCCATGAAATTTTTTTTTTTGTCAGAAAGAATTAATTTAGAAAATATTTTAGAATTTTTACTTACGGGTAATCGGTCAATTAAATTTTCTAACGGAAAACGGTTTTCTTTTTCTAAATTTTGATTGATATGCTTCAATCTACTAATTTTTCTTAAAAGCACCTTTTTCGTTTTTTTTAAAGTTATTCAACTTTGTTGTCAAAACTTTCTTTTCTTTTTTCAATTTTCTTAATGAATTAATGTAAAAGTGCTGTTGTTTGCAGCAATTTTCACACTTTAAAAATTAATTTTGGAAATTATTTGAATCTATAACTCTTGCAGCTCTATTTAATTCTTCAATATCAACACTTTCGTCCAAATCATTCAGAAGTGTCGGCTTTAAATAGTTAACTCGTGCATAAGTTCGATCAAAATGATTAACATTAAGGGCATCATCATTTTCGAAATATGAATTTTCATATTTCTCTAGCGCAAATTTTGGCACAGCAGTTTTTTTTAAACGTCGTATACCTGCATTTTAATAAATTTAATATTAATTTAAAAGAATTAAATTTCGTATCATACAGTAATTATATACATAGAGTACCTATTCATGTAGAAAAAAAAATTCAATTAAAAAGGAAACTTAACAGGATTAATTATATAAAATTTTTTTACATAATTTGAAAAAATATTCAGAGATAAGAAGAATATGCAAGTAAAATACTAGGAAAGAAAAAAATAAACTCTTCCATAAATCTTTTCCTATTACAATACAATGCAATCGAGAATATTTTTACATACAGCGACTAATATAATATGAACAAAAATCAAAACAAAAAGAAGTTAGAATCATAGTTGACTAATATATTTATATAATTTTCGCCAAATTATATATATTAATTATATAATGTTCGCCAAAATATGATAACCGTGATAAACTAATTTTTACTAAATTAAAAAAACTGGCTAAATATTTAATTATACATCAATATTCCATGAATATAGTTACTTTTATGATAATTTGTGTACATATTTAGGTAAGAAAAACGAAATACTACATTCGTAAATACTACAGATGCTACCTACTTTAATAATTAATTTAAAAAATTTAAAAATAATAGCGTACCTATATCACTACTTTCAAAATGTTTGCTGCATATAAGAGATTTTTTAACTCTTCTCATGTTAGATTCTCCTACTGCAGCCTCCCATTCCCTATACATCCTTGAATTTTCTTTAGGGAACTTAAAAAATTGTCGGTCAGGAAATGTGTTTGAGTCCGCTTTGCAACTCAACATATGGCAAATTCGTTTTTGCGAAGCCATTTTAAATTATTGCTGATAAAAAATAAAAAATTATTAAAATTATATACTTCTTATAATATAATGTAGTAAAAAAATATACTTAAAAAATTACTTACCTTTAAAAAAAATTTCCTTCAACTTTTGAATTTGAATTTTCAACTTCTATTATTTTATTCTTATATTATAATAAATGAATACACAATTAATATATTTGTATGTATGTATATTATAATTCATATAATAATATTATACCACACATCCATATATAAATTATTATAATCTAATCTAAGTACACAGCGATATTCTATTTATTTATGTATATATTATATAAGTTCAGTAGAACTACCACATAGATAAAAATGTGATCGACTCGACACGCCACATCTTACATCTATGCCAAATTAAAAATAAAAACAATAACAACGCTTAATTTCTAATGGAGTGAGTGGTGAGTAAAATTTTTTACCACAGAAGATTTTTTTTTGTGCGTGGTATATTTTGGATTTTTTTAATCAATTTCTTATTTCACCATAGATCTAATTTTTAGTTCCAAACGGTCATAGTAGCGACATCTATGTGCTAAAATTACTTGGGGTCATTTTTTTTACGAATTGAGACATCTGTATGTTATTTATTTGTGTTTAAACTGTAAGTTAATAGTAATGAAAGTATCATGAGAATTGGTTCTGGTCGAGTTTGGTCAATGAGTTCGGATTATAGAAGCTTTTGATCGATTTGAAAAATTTGAATTATTAAATATATTATGCTTTGATTAGCTTTTTTCACAAAATTTAATAATTCAAATTTTTTAACTTTTGTATTTGAATCGAAATAAATATATTTCATTTATTTCAAGTTTGTTTGTTTTTTAATATTTTTAAATAGATAAATTAGTAAGAATTATTATCAATATATTTGTCTGGAATGAGGGTAACAAACGCATTCAATTAAATGTGTTTTGTTGGATGTGTTCAATTATAAAAAAATAAAATCTTAATGTTTTATTGAATGTGTTTTATTTAAGAAAATAAAGTATCATAAATTATCATAAGCAGACCAAAAAATATTTTACTTATTTTTAATAAAAAAAAAAACAAAAACAAAAATAAATAATATTTTTTATGAATTTAAATAATTTTAAATGCTCATGAATTTGTTCATTTACATTTTTAAAACTCATAGAACATTTTCTGGAAATTTTATATAAATAGTAAAACAGTTTGTAAATAAAAATTAAGAAAATTATGCCTCACAGGAACATTGTGTAGTAAGTCTTACTTATTTTCAGTGAAATTCTGCAGCTTTGTTGCATTAGTTGATTTGCTTTGTTTTGAATAGCAAATAAACCAAGCAATGCAATCAAAGTAATTTCAAAGTTCCCTCAAGGTGCCCTCAAAATTCCCTCATCTCTCTGTCATCCCTGCATCTTTCCCTCATAATTCCCTTTAATTATTTTTTCTATTTACAAAAAAGTTAAAAATACAAAGTGGCTTACTTGAGTTCGATGCACCCATCCCCATAGAAGCCAAACAAATATATTTTTTTTAAATTAATTTGGTATATTAAAAAAAAAATCCAAATAAAGTTTATAATTCAAAATTTATAAATAAAGCAAAACGCAATTCAAAAATCAACTTTTAATACAATTTTACGTACATATAAATAAGTACATCCGAGCATGTTGAGTAGGTAGATTATAGAATGTTAGCAACAAACAAATATTTCGATTTGGAATCTAAACAAAGGTTGTGAAAACTATGTATAGCAATATTTTGTAAAAATATGTATAGAAAACGTGAATAGATGGAGAAATAGATCATTATTGAAAAAAAATAAACCTATAAAAAAAATTTCAAATCTTTTATTAATTTATTCAATTTAAACAAGTTCGCTTTTAAATAAAAAAGAAATATTAATTGAAATTTAAAAAAAAAACTGACCAAGAACGGACTTGACTTAAAAACCCTAACATTTTATCAAATTCAAAACATACAAAAGGTAAACCACGTAACTTATTCATCTTCAAGTTTTTAAGATACAACAAAAAATTATGTGAGTCAATTGATTTTTTTTGTGCATCTATTACTAGACACAAAGCATAATCTGCGTTATACAAAAAGTAACGGTTGAGATATTATTTCAGAATATGGTATTGATATACAATATATGTACATGTATATAATGAAATTAGAAATAGTTCTTAATTAGAAAAAGTTCTTCTTTCAATTGACCTTCCGTCATTATGTGACGGGCCAAGATCTAGTTTGTAATATTTTTGAATAGATAAAATAAATAGAAAATGTTTTTTAGTACTATAAAGTTAATTTGGTTAGCCATGTCTTAAGATGAAACTAATAAAATCTTTTATGGTTTTAAAATGACTTATTGACTTCCCATTAAATTTGAACGAAATAGGTGTAGGGTATTTCTAAGTCGGTTGCACCGACTAACTGTTTCTTTACTTGTTTTTTTTAAACTAACTCGTTTTCAAGACATTGGTTGAGATTTCTATAATCGATTAGATATTGTCTTTTGTTGTTTAAATTGGTTAACAGTTTTCTTGCTTTTCCTGTTGGAGTAATACTGTTTTCAGAGCAAAAAGGTGAATCATTGTGTAGCTGGATAATCTAAATCTACTTCTAATATATAACCAAAATCCGAATTATCATAACATCATTGTCTACGATTATGCTAGTAATACAAATATAATTTTTGAAAACAATGGCAAAAGAATTAATTTCACTTTAAATCACTTACACGTTATTAGTTCGATGACAGCGCTTTTTTGCTTTAACCATTACTGAGAAACATGTAATGTAGGCTACAAAGATTATCATAATTCTGAACGTATTGGTATTTGTTGTCGAAAGTCTCCTGCATGCAATAATATACCTGCAACTATTACATGCAACATTTGCAAACTATCATTTCGAGGTTGAAAATGTTTTGAAAATCATAAAACAGTTACTACATGACAAAAATTTTACAAATGCTTAATTTGCTTTAAAACATATTTTAGAAAGATTGATTCACCAAATATGTAATACTGTTTTTGCAAAAATTGTAACAAAAGTGTAGAAAAACAATCTATTTTGTTATATTAATGTAGATAAGTGCAAACCCAATATCAATGACTTTCTGTTTATCTTTCAAGATTTAGAAACCATGCAAGAAAGAACGCTAGTTAAAAAAAAAATGATGATATTAAAATACCTGAACCTAATTTATTTGTACTTAGCTCAAGACAGTTTTTGACATTTTTGAAATGGCTAAAAAATTTAAACAAGTTGTTTTAATATTTCATAATTGACAAGATTTGATCACCATATTATTTTAAATGAGTTAATGAATTGAAAAGTGACATAGAACAAAATTAATCTCATTAATTAATGAGAGGCAGAAAAGTTATTCCGATTCAGATTCTTTTTCTTTTTGTTTGAAAATGTCAAATCGATCGGTTGCAAAAATTTTTACGCTCCTGATTAATTATAAAAATATATAAATATATAAAAATATATATATACAAAAATATAAAAATAAAATAAATTTATCGAAATATTTTAATTAATACTGATAAATAAAAACACTCAAATATTTAACGTCTCTAAATAAAAAGGAAATAAATAGTTAAAGTGCAACTTTATTATAAAAAAAAAAAAAAATAAATTCAAAAGACTGATACAATAATTATGTAAATTTTCGCACAATTTCCAAGTGTTCTAATAAAATGGTTAAATGTGTTATTTGCCAAAAAGCTATTTACGTAAACAGTCAAGCAATGCGTTGGAGTGGATCTTGTGGAGGAGTTTTTCACATCAGATGTGTTAACATCCCTGAGGTTCTATTCGAAAATATTAGCAATGCCAAATTGTTATGGCGCCGTAAAAATTGTCCCTCAGCAAATGAATCTTTTGTGGGAGTTGATGGTGATCAAATTTCCCGGGAGGAAGAAATATTGGAGACGAATGCTTTTACCTTTTTTGTTTTTTTTTTTTTTTTTACGAGGGAATGGAAAGATCGAAAGCCACCCATTGAAACTATGCGGTGTTTCTTTGGGTAGTGTATGATTTTAACACACCAAAACCACACCCTTTTTGAACCAAACTTTGGGAGGGAACCTGTAATACAAATATACAGTTTGGTTACAGGGATGAGGATATGGAAGGATTTAGGATTATGGTGGAAGTTATTTGGAATATTTGGATTATGGGGGATGAGGAAAATTGGATGGGATATTTAGAAGAAAGATGTGTCGGAGGATAATTCCAATGCAAATAGCTTTGTTCCAGTTCTAAATGAATTGCAGCCTAATACAGCTAACGACGCAACTGGTAGCTTGTACTATGCCGGTCCACAAGATTTAAAAATTTCTGAAAAAGCACTGGATCTTGAGTCGTTTAACACAGTCGACTGTACCTTGGACAGCATAGCTCAATATTTAAAAAAAATGGGTTCTATGGTTATGGATATTCAATTATCGCAAAAGTTCATTTGCCAGCAATTTGATGAAATGAAGCTAACTCATAAAACCATCATTAGTGAGAACGCCAAAATGGGTTAAAGATAACATTATTAAAATTCGAAAATCGTCTTCAAGCTAAATTCTCAATATTAATAATTTTAATGATATCGAGAAAATTAAAAATAATTGTATTGATAACTAACAAAACTAATATAAATTTGCTAATTTCTGAAATTATTTCATCTCTTTTCCTCTTTCACCTCAGTTTTTGAGTCTAATCTAGCGGCTATAGAGTTAAAGAAAACTATAATACATTATAACGAACCGCTTTATATAGGAATCACAATTCTAACCAATCTAAAATTTTATTGTATATTTTTCACTATAATTATATGAAACCAAAGTTCCAAATATAATTTAACCCTTAAACATATAGATACCACATTTGATTCAATACTTTAATACGTCAGGTTATGCAATATATAACCCGTATAACTTTCCTCAGATAAATAATAAAGTATTCGGTCCATTTAAAGATGAAATGAAAATTAATTACTGCATTTATAGGTTTAAGGCCAAAAATGCATTTTCTTCAGACTTTACAAAATGAGGGTATTAACAAGTAAAGAAACATTTCAGCCGACTTAGAAATACCCTACACCTATTTGGTTCAAAATTAATGAGACATCCATAAGTCATTTTAAAACCATAAAAGCTGTTATTAGTTTGATCGCAAGACATAGCTAAACAAATAAACTTTATAATACTAAAAACATTTTCTAAGTACTTTATCTATTCAAAAATATTACAAATTCTTATAATTTATCTATTTAAAAATATTAAAAATCAAAAAAACTTAAAATAAATGAAAATATATTTATTTCAATGCAATTACAAAAGTGAAAAAATTTGAATAATTAAATTTTGTGATAAAAGCTATGCAAAGCATAATATATTTAATAATTCAAATTTTTCAAAACTTCAAGTATTTTAAATTGTTTGTTTATGTACCTATTAGTAAAGCTTATAAACGCAAAATATGCAATAAATGTATAAAATACAATAAAATTACAATAAAATACTAAAATACAAATACAAATTTAGAACTTTTTACATAATCCATAAAAATATAAAAATTAACTAGTAACGCCCTGTGCTCGAAATTCGAGCTTTTTGTGCTTTTAAATCTACATAAAAAATCCGTTTTTTAACTTATATAATTTATATTTATACTAGATGTTGGCCCGCCATAGAATGACGTACTTCATTATATTAAATTAGAATTTATTATCAAAAATATATAAAATCTTGGAATTTCGGAATAATGTATAATTTGCACTTTGCCAAATAATTGTGTAAAGAAAAAGAAAAAAAGGAATTATTTGTAATTTATATGCATATAAAAATACAAGTAAAAAATTGTTAGAATAGGAGAAGGTTAGAGGGCGAAGGAAAATAAAATAGCAGATTAGCATCAGAATCAGATATACAAGAAAGAAGAATCTACGCACTCTTTTCTAAACTCACTTTTCTCTTAAACATTATTTTCTATTTAAAAAATGTTTGGCATAAAAATTTAATAACACTTGTTACATATAATCAAATTGTTTATGTAAGTAGTGCATACCTAAATAGAAACAAAAAGAAAAAAAAATACCTACACAATAAAATTAATACCATATTTGATTTTTTCGTGTGACAAATAATAAAACTAAAAAATTAAAATTATTGTATATAGAATGTGTATATATGGTTACAATTATATTTTTTTGAAAAACATTTTTGAATTTTGTTATAAAAATAATAACAAAAAGAAAGAAATGAATAAATTAAAATTTCTTATATAAAAGGATTTTGTTACAAAAAGAATGATAAAAAAAAGACGAATTCAAAAATAAAATATTTCTGCCACAACATGGATTTGAACCGGGACGTATTACTCATTAATAGTCTAGCGCCCTAACCACTGTACCATACTCTGATTAATAATTTGATAACATTTTGTTTGTTTTGTATTTAGTTTCTATTTAGTTATTAAGTTTAAAAATATTATATATGTAAATTCAAAAAATATGTATAAATGTTGGTGAGATGAGGTATGCTGTTTACATTTTGCATTAATGAAAATTAAATTGTATTTTGTTTTTGCATTTAGTTTCAATGTATTTCTATATATAAAATTTTTTGCATTTAGTTTCAATGTGTTTCATTTATAAAATTTTTGGTAACAGAATTGAATAACTTGTTGCATATAATCAAATTGTTTATCTAAGAGAGAGTAAATAGTGCGTACCTAAATAGAATCAAAAAGAAAAAAAAAAATTCCTAGTCAAAAAAATTAATACTATATTATTTGATTTTTACGTGTATGACAAATAATAAAAAAAAAAATTTAAAATTATTGTATAGGTATATTTATTAAAATAAATGAGAGTTTTCTATAAAATTTTTTATAGAATAAGAGTTTCGCACATAAAAATTATTATATTTAATTACAAAAAGAATAAATAAGAAAAAAAAAAGATGAACTTAAAAAAAAAACATTTTGTTTGTACGAGTATAAATATGCCCTGACTAAGATTTGAACCGGCACTTTTCTTTAAAAAGGCCGACGTCCTTACCACTAAGCCATCGATGTAACATTTCTTGCTTCGTTTTTATTTTTTGTTTTCTTGTTTTCGCATTTAATTTTAAATAGAAAAATAAATTATAAATGTAAATGTAGGTGAAGTGAGGGGAAGTGTGTACATTTTTTAATAATGAATATTAAATTGTTTTTTTTTTTTTTTGCATATAGTTTCAATGTATTTCTATATTATATAAAATTTTTGTCATAAGAATTTAAATACTTTTTAAATATAATCAAATTGTTTATGTAAATAATGCGTACCTAAATAGAATCAAAAAGAAAAAATTAATACGATATTTGATTTTTTCGTGTGGCAAATAATAAAACAAAAAAATTAAAATTATTGTACATAAAATATGAATAAATGAATAAATTAAAATTTCTTATATAAAAGGATTTTGTTACAAAAAGAATGATGAAAAAAAAAAGACGAATTCAAAAATAAAATAGCTTTCCCGTAATATGGATTTGAACCGGGATCTTTTTATTAAAAGTCTAGCGCCCTAACCACTGTACCATACAATGATTAATAATCTGCTAACATTTTTTTGTTTTGTATTCAGTTTCTATTTAGTTATTAAGTTTGAAAATATTATATAAATTCAAAAAATATGTATAAATGTTGGTGAGGTGAGGTGTTCTGTTTTTAGTTTCAATGTATTTCTATATATAAAATTTTTTGCATTTAGTTTCAATGTATTTCTATTTATAAAATTTTTGGTAACAGAATTGAAATATTAACTTGTTACATATATATAATCAAATTGTTTATATACCAGTAAATAGTGCGTACCTACGAAGAATCAAAAAGAAAAAAACAAAAAAAAATACCTAGTCAAAAAAATTAAACCATCATATTATTTGATTTTTACGTATATGCCAAATAATTTAAAATTATTGTATATATACCTAGCATATGTATTGTTTTGTAACACATTTTTGAATTTTAAAATAAAAATAATAACAAAAAAAAAGAAATTAATAATTATTAAAATAATAAATGCGAGTTTTCTGTAAAATTTTTTATAGAATTAAAAAAAAATAAAAAAACGTTTTGCCCCAAGATGGATTTGAACCCACAAATTTCTATTAAAAGCTTACTGCCTTAACCACTGCACCATGTAATGAATAATAATATGATAACATTTTGTCTATTTAGTTTGTATTTTTATTTTCTAAAATAAAACACATCCAACAAAACACATTTAATTGAATGCGTTTGTTACACCTCATCCTAGACAAATATATTAATAATAATAATTATAATTTATATTAACTAATATTATACGAAACTTATTTTTTTTTTCCTATGCATACTAAAATTGATGGCAACAGTATTTTTGAATTTTATTCCTGTAGCTTAACGCGCTATAAAGAGAGTATAATTTTGCACAGTTATTACACAAAAAAAGCGACTTACAATCTAAATATAAATAGTGTTCTAATATATAATGTTCTGAAAATTTGATGATAATGTATTCTGTATCCTAATTAAAAAACCTTATTCAAAGAGCATAATATGTACAACAAAATTTAACATACCTATCATAATTCATAAGTAAATAAATTAAGTACTTAGTATTGTATTATAATTGAAGCTGCCAAAATACAAAATAATAGTTAAGTTGACAGAAGTCGAGATTTTTTTTAAAATCACAATATTAAGATTTATAACATATCTATATTGATGATTTTTTCCTCCGCTTATACCATTTTTAAATTTAGTAGCTACATAGGCAAATAAGCACTACATTTCAATAACAAAATCTGAAATTTTTACTACAAATGTATGTACATATACAAAAAATGGTTCTGAATTCTTTACTTTACTTTATATTATACCTATTTGTATAGGAGTGAACTACTCTTTTAACAGCTACACCACACCGCCTCTTGAAAAATAGTAGATGAAAGGAGTAGATAATTAAATATTTATTTTATCTAAATTAAAGCATACGACGTACAATTTTTATACTGCAGTACGTCAATATGTCTATCTATGTTTATATCCGTAAATTGATACGCGAATTTTATTTATTAATTAGTTATTAATAAAAAAAACACAATAATTTATTTTTTTTAAATAGATGTTTTAATTTTATTGAAATTTAAAATTTAAATCTTAAATTTAATTTTACAACTATTTTAGATTATTCAAGTTCAACAATTTGGTTTAGACTGACTTCTTTTTTTAATTAGTTACTAATATTTATATTGGTTATTATTTACAATATTTTATTTAATTCTTAACTTATACAAAGATATTTCTTTGTCTTAAATACATAATATAAATCTTATTCTATTTTATCGTACAAAGAAAGTAATTTCTTTGTTTCAGATACATAATATGAATCTTAATCTATTTTATTTATTTCTTTAAAAACAAAGAAAGTAATTTCCTTGTCTCAATATAATAATTATCTTATTAAAACATGACTTGATTTGTTTACTATCTATTGTTTACCTGATTGTAACTTTCTTATTTAAGACATGTTTTAATTTGTCTGTTAGTATTGATTATTATTATTTACCTGATAACAAAATATTTTGTTAAGACATGTTTTATTTTGTCTGTTAATATTGATTATTATTATTTACTTGATAACAAAATATTTTGTTAAGACATGTTTTATTAAAATTATCTTCCTGATTCTAAATATTCTATTACTTCTTTAATTGTTTTATCATTATGTGTTAAGGATGTAACTCCTCCCCTCTTAGTTTGGAAACTCTCCTGAGTTTTCATAATGAATTGTATTTTAATACTTATTAATACAAAGCAGATAATTAGGATAATTAAAATTCCTGTTATTCCAAAATAATTGATGTGTTTATGATATCTTAATTCGTTATTTTCTTGAATATTCTCTTTAGTTTTTAATACTATGTCATCAAAACTTAAGCTAATTTCAGATTTTGTTTTATTTAAATTTGGTATTACAAATTTTTCTATATAGTGATATTCTGTATTTGAAAACTTTTTATTATCAATGTTAATATTACAATTAAAAAAATTTACAAAATAGTTTCCATTTAGGGTAAATTGTCTTTCATCACAGTTACTATTCATTTCGAATTTTACAGCATTTTGTATAATTAGAGAATTTTCATCGATATTTATTATCTTGCTTTCATAATTAGTTATTAGTTTACAATTATTTTTAAAAATACAATTTTCTGATTTTTCCAGTTCTTTAAATGATTGTGATGAACTGAATTTGTAATAACTATTATTTAATTCTAATGAATATTCTATTTTTTCTTTGATTAAGGTATTATTTTCATTGTTTATAGGTATTACTTTTTTATTTAATATTACATAGTCGATTGGTATTTTTATAGCAAAAATTATTATTCCGTTTATATGTTTGGCTAGTCCTAATCGTATTTGATTTAATTTCTTAAAATCTATATTATATTTTATTATTTCTTCTTTTGATAATATATTTGGATGTAGTAAATTTAATCTAGCTGAAGCAATATTATCTTGGATTTGTTTAACTTTTTCCTTAATAATATTTAGTTTAAATAATTGTTCATTTATTAGATTGAATGAAAAAGTTTTTCTTTCTAGTTTGTATAGAAGATTCATTTGTTGTCTATCATTTTTAATTGCTTCTTGTATCATTATAAAAGATTTATTGAAATTATCATTTATTTTAATTTGCTGGTTCATATTTTTTATTAAATTGTGGTTATTTTTGTCAATAGTTAGTATGTGTTCTTCTATTCTTTGTCTGTCTTCATTGTCCATAGTGCCAAAAACCCATTTTATAATTGTACCACCTATATTAATTAGTCCTCTTTTCTGTTTATATGGTAACATTGTATGAACCATGTTTCTTATATTGTCTATTTCTTTCAAAATAATTTTTCTATGATTGTATTCATGTCTTAGTAGATTAAGTGTTTCTTCTAATTCGTCTATAACTTTATTTATTTCATTTGGGTTTATGATGTGAAGTATTGTCTCAAAATTATTTGGTAATTCAATTTGATCTAATTTTATAATCGTATAACCTGTTTGGCTGTCAATTTTGTGTATTGTCATTGTTTGTTGGCTGCTCGGGAGATATGATAGAAGCCATATCAATGTCATTATCTTCATGATTGTCTGAAAATTTAAGAGGTCTTTTAATATTTTCTATATGAATATTGTCTAATTTCAATTTTCTGTATTTCGGTTCGTTTTTATGTCTAACGGCTTTATAGTTTTTAACGTATCCCTCCTTTCTTTTTTCAATATATTCTTCTCTATTTCTATTTTGTTTGTCTAATATTCTCTTTTTTGTTGCGTTAATGTTTTTTATAAGTTCTTCGATGGAAGTTTCTCTATTTTGTGCTTTTTGTGGAGTTGTTTTTATCGTAGAGTGAAAGGTATTGTTATAAATTTTTACTGCCTCTAACATTTGGTCGCGAATGTTTATTTTATTTTCTAAATTAAGAGTTCTTATTTTCTCTGTAATTGTATTATGGAACCTTTCTATGTCTGAATTCCCAGTATGGCTGTTTGGTTTTGTGGAATGAAAGTCTATTCCTTGGTTTTTTAAATATTCTTTAACTTCATTTCTAAATTCGTTATCAAAAACAAATTTTCTTGGTTTACCTTTAATACTAATAAATAACTTAAATTTTTCTATTAATGTTTTGTGATTTCTATTTTCTAAATTGAAACTTATGACATGTTTAGATAATTTGTCTATAAAATTTATAAATGAATTTTTGCTATTGACGTAAGTATCTACATGGATTATTTCATTTAAATCTTGAGGAGTTTCTGTGAATTGAAATTTTGCTTTTATAGGTTTTCTATCATATTTTGATCTATTACAAACTAATTTTAACTCTAATTTTTGGGTGAAAAATTTTTCGTTTTATATCTTCATAAGTTGCTATTATTCCAGAATGTCCTGATTCATTTTTGTGAAAAAGTGCTATCTGTTTATTTAATCTTGCTTCATCTATTATGTCTTTGGCATAATATGTACATTTAAAAAATTGAATATTTGTATCGAATGTTTGAATTATTTTTTGTTGTAAAATATTGTATTCTGGGTCACTCAAAAAGGAAAATATCCCTGTTTTACCATTAATATGTGTTTTTAAAATACTTTCTAAATTTTCACTATGTAAGTCTTGTTTATCTATACATATTCTATGTTTTTTAAAAATACTTTCATATTGTTTATCTTTTCTTTCACAAAGTATAACTTGGTATTTGAAACGATTAACTATTGTCTCTATTATTGGAATGTGATTATTATATTCTTCTTCTTGGGAATGTATGGTTTGCATTTCAACCGTATTATTGTCATTTCTCTCTTCGTTAATATTAATCTCTAATTCTGAGTCAATTAAATTAATTTCATTTGTTTCCGTATTAATTCTACTTAGAAAATCTGCTACTTTATTATTTTTCCCTTTTATATATTCTATGTTGAAGTTATATTCTCCTAAAGATAATAACCATCTTTGTAATCGAGGATTAATATCTTTACACATATGTTTTGTCTGTAACCATTTAATTGGTTGATGATCTGTTTCAAGATCGAATTCTTTACCGTATAGGTAAGGCCTAAAATATTTTGTTGACCATACTATGCTAGAAGTTCTTTTTCTATAGTAGAATAGTTTCTTTCATGTTCGTTAAGTGTTCTTGAAGTATAGGAGATTGGGTGATTATCTTGGGTTAGAACAGCTCCAAGTGCAAAATTGCTAGCGTCTTTAACAAGTTTGAATCTTTTCTCGAAATTAGGGTATCTAAGAACAGGGTGTTCTGTGATTAATTCTTTTAATTTTTCGAAAGCGTATATATATTCTGGATCGTGTATATTCATTTTTGTCTTTTTCTTTAAATATTTGGTCATTCCGTAAGCTATTTTTGAATAATCCTTTACGAATTTCCTATAATATCCCGTTATTCCTAAAAAGGATTTTATTTGTTTCTCTGTTGTAGGTAATTTTAGATTTTGGATAATCTGAATTTTCTTAGGATTAGGTTTTACACCTTCTGGAGTTAGGATATGTCCTAAATATTCAGTTTCTTTTGAAAGAAAATTACATTTGTCAATTTGAATTTTTAAACCTGCTTTTCTTAGGCAATGGAAAATTTTCTTCAGATTAGTTAAGTGTTCTTCTAGAGATCCACTAAAGATTAGTATATCATCTAAGTATACTACACAAATCTTATTAATGTAATCTCTTAAGATTGAATTCATTAATCTTTGAAAAGTTGCTGGGGCATTTTTTAACCCGAAAGGCATCCTGACGTATTCAAAGTGACCTAAAGGTGTGGAAAAAGCAGTTTTTCTTCTGTCTTTTTCATCAACTAAAATCTGATGGAAACCTTTCGCCAGATCTAGAGTAGTAAAATATTGAGATCTTCCTAATTTATCCAATATATTATCTATGTTTGGTATCGGGAATTTATCGTTAACTGTAACCTCATTTAGTTTTCTATAATCTATAACTATTCGCCATTTTTGTTTGCCAGAATTATCTAATTTTTTTGGTACTATCCAGAGAGGAGAATTATAAGGAGAATTGCTTTCCCTTATAATTCCTTGATGTAACATATCTTTAATTTGTTTATTAATTTATTTTTCATGTACTTGAGGATATCTATATAATTTACAATAAATTGGATTTTCTACCGTAGTATATATTTCGTGTTTAATTTCATGAGTGAAGGTCAAATTTTCACCTTCCAGAAAAAATAAATCTTGAAAGTTATATAATAAGTTTTTTAAACCTTTTTCTTCTTCTTTATTTAGGTATTGTAAATTTAATTTACATAAAATTTGTTCAGGAATAGGTTCTAAATTGCAAATTTCATTGTAAACAATTGGATAGTCCAATTCTTCAAATGGTATTTTAGTTTTATTTAATATTTCTAAATCAATTTTTGCCTTAAAAGGTATAAGAAAATTTTGTCCTATAATAGCGTTATATTTTCTACCTTTTAAGTTGGCTACCTTCCAAGAGATTGTACCGTTTTCTAAAAATTCTACAGGGAAAGGAGTAGTTAACTGATTTGTCACTTTTTTGATACTATTTATAGTAGTAAAATATATAGGTTGTTCTAATTTTTCTTCGGGGATGTCTGTAATTATTTTTGGGCTAATGATACTAGTATCTGAGCCAGTATCTATTAAACATTTTATTTCTTTATCTTTTATGGTTAATTTTATTATGGGTAACTTGGATCCTGAGGCTCTTTTATAAAATTTACTTCTTGCAATTCTATTTTCTCTATTTCCATGGGTTCAGCCATATCTATTCCAAGTTGTCTTGGATTGTTATATCTATATTGTCCCGAATTATTTTTAAATAGTCCTGAATTGTTTTGTTGAGAGTTATTTTTAAATAGTCCTGAATTATTTTGTTGGGAATTATTTTTAAATAGTCCTGAATTATTTTGTCTAGGATTGTTTTGTTCAGTATAGTTTTGTTTAGAGTTATTTTGTCTATACTGTCCTGAGTCTTGGTTAACATGTCGTACATTATAATACCCTCTTTGATAATTATTTTTTTCTGGATTGGTAAATCCGTTTTGAGTGTTATTATTATTATTTTGAATATTTCTTCTATACGAATTTGAATTATACTTTACATTAAAATTATTTTTATTTCTTATGTTATCTTGCCTATATGATCTTGATATAGCTCTTTCGTCATCTAAAAGTTTATTTTCTGCTAATTGATTAAATATTTTTATTAGAGTGTCTTCTTTATTTATATGACATCTAACTAAACTGTCTATTTTTTCTAGAACAATGCCGACTATATATCGGTCATTATTTTCTGGACTATAAATTATAGGTTTACTATCATCAAAATCATATAACTCGTTTAAAAGATAATTAGTTTCCCTAACCTTATCAAATAATTCTCTTAAATTACTTACCCGTAAGCTTCTGCATTTGTTAATTAACTCTGCATAATCTACTCTGGGTCTGAAGTGTTGTTTTAGTTCTGCCTTTACTATATTCCATGTTAATTGTTGTCCTAAGCGTTGTATGCATCGTTTGGCATCACCTTGTATTTTTTCATTTATTACTATTTCTTGGCAATATGCTTCCAGACATACATTTTTGTTGCATAATTCAATAGCTTTTTCTGTTGCTTTGATGAATTCTTGTAGCGTGAATTCGCCTACACCGTTGAATGGTTTTAGATATCGGAAATGGTTGATACATTGTTCTGGTGTTAACTTGAATATTGAGTCTAATTGTTGTTGCTGTATCGACTGTGGTTGTTGTAGCTGATTTATTTGTTGAAGTTGTAATTGATGTTGTTGTTCTTGTTGTTGAAGTCGTAATAGATGTTGTTGTTCTTGTTGTTGAAATTTTTCCTGCATTCCGAGTATTTCATTTTTATGTTTTTCTTGAAATTCCAAGACTAACTGTTTTAAATTTTCGATTTCTGACATGTTATTTTTGTTATTTATATTTCTATTTTTATCAAATAAACTGTTTCTTTGTGTCATATAATATTATATTATTATATTTGTAGTTACAAAATTTGTAACACTTTTGATTAACTGATTTTTAGTTTAATCGTGTTTTTATATATAAAAAAAAATTTTTGTAACACTTTTGATTAACTGATTTTTAGTTTAATCGTGTTTTTATAAAAAAAATTTTTGTAACACTTTTGATTAACTGATTTTTAGTTTAATCGTGTTTTTATAAATAAAAAACAATTTTTTTTTTTTTTTTTATTTTAAATTTTATTATATATATTTAGATTCGTTTCACTAGATATCAACTCTTTGGAGAGATATCCTACCGACTGCGCCAATTTTATTTATTAATTAGTTATTAATAAAAAAAACACAATAATTTATTTTTTTTAAATAGATGTTTTAATTTTATTGAAATTTAAAATTTAAATCTTAAATTTAATTTTACAACTATTTTAGATTATTCAAGTTCAACAATTTGGTTTAGACTGACTTCTTTTTTTAATTAGTTACCAATATTTATATTGGTTATTATTTACAATATTTTATTTAATTCTTAACTTATACAAAGATATTTCTTTGTCTTAAATACATAATACATATAAATCTTATTCTATTTTATCGTACAAAGAAAGTAATTTCTTTGTTTCAGATACATAATATGAATCTTAATCTATTTTATTTATTTCTTTAAAAACAAAGAAAGTAATTTCCTTGTCTCAATATAATAATTATCTTATTAAAATATGACTTGATTTGTTTACTATCTATTGTTTACCTGATTGTAACTTTCTTATTTAACCCATATTAACCGAGTGTGTCGAAAACGAAACATACAATATTTTTCATCATTGAGATCGTCTGGTTCGTATTTTTAGTTAAACCTAAGTTTCTTTCTATATTTCATAGAAATATCTAATTGACCGGTTTTTGGATTATTTTCAAAAACGACCGAGAACCGTTTTGCCTTAGACTTGAAAGCTTGTAATTTCAATTTTTTTTTTATTTTTGTTCTTTTGTTAACAAATTAATAAAAAAGGAACTTAAATCAAACAAAAATTTTTAAAAATAAGTAATATAAATCCCTAACAGCATTTTAGATGCGATATGAAATCTGTCGACTAAAATTTGTAGCTGTACTGGTGCGTTTTGGGAGCATGTTTCGAAAACGAAACATCAGGTTTAAACGATAAATCTAAATTTTTTCTCTATTTCAAATTTTGAAAAAAGTTTATCTTTGTTTCAATTAAGTAGGCCATGCATTTGTTTGCAAATTCTTTTGCAATTTTAAAGCGTTAGTTTAGAAAGAACTAAGAAGTTGAAAAGGTGTTTATAACGTTTGTATTTGTGTAAAAAACTAATAAAGTGTTATTTTTAAAATTAGCAAAAATAAAGTACGAGAATAAAATTATTTAAAAATGTTCAGCAAAAAATATTTGAATTTGCGTGAAATAAAAGAATTATTCGATGAGTGTTCCGATAATGAAGACGCTGTGATTATAAAAACTGCAGACAAAGTCGATCTAATTGCTTTCCCACCAGATCGAGTTGACGAAATCAGTGATGAAGAAGAATTAGATGAAAACGATATGGTTAACAATGACAATTTTGTAAATGTGCCAAATGAAATTTTAGGAGAAATTGAACTTTTATGTGATTGTGTTGCAGATCACGAATCATCTATGGCACCTATTAGTAAAGAGCCGTTATCAAAATCTGATGAAGGGAAAAAAGCACCAAAACCAAAATGGATTAAAACGAATTACAGCTTTTCAAAAACACCTGTTGATATTTCACATGAAAAATATCAAAATTTATATGAAAAATACGGTAATTTCTTAATTTTGTAATTTACTTTATTGGTTTAGAATTTTGAAGCTTTTTATTTAGGTGATCTCAATCCACTTCAGTTGTTCGAGTTATTTGTAGACGATGAAGTCATAAATTTAATTTTAAATAATACGAACAGATATGCCACAATTGCTAAAAATTATCAAACCTTCAAAACAAATGCTGATGAAATAAGAAAATTTATTGGAATTTTATTCGTTTCCGGTTACCATACTCTGCCAACAACAAGAAGTTATTGGTCACAAAGTCCATCTCTTGGCTGTCCAATAATTAAATCATCCATGTCACGCGACCGTTTTATTCGGATTAAATCATATATTCATGTTTGTGATAACCAATCTCTTAATCGAAAGGATAAATTTTCAAAAGTAACACCATTCAATGAAATAATGAAAAAACGTTTCATCCAATTTGGCATATTTGCTCATAATTAATCGATTAAATTTAATTTTACAACTATTTTAGATTATTCAAGTTCAACAATTTGGTTTAGACTGACTTCTTTTTTTAATTAGTTACCAATATTTATATTGGTTATTATTTACAATATTTTATTTAATTCTTAACTTATACAAAGATATTTCTTTGTCTTAAATACATAATATAAATCTTATTCTATTTTATCGTACAAAGAAAGTAATTTCTTTGTTTCAGATACATAATATGAATCTTAATCTATTTTATTTATTTCTTTAAAAACAAAGAAAGTAATTTCCTTGTCTCAATATAATAATTATCTTATTAAAACATGACTTGATTTGTTTACTATCTATTGTTTACCTGATTGTAACTTTCTTATTTAAGACATGTTTTAATTTGTCTGTTAGTATTGATTATTATTATTTACCTGATAACAAAATATTTTGTTAAGACATGTTTTATTTTGTCTGTTAATATTGATTATTATTATTTACTTGATAACAAAATATTTTGTTAAGACATGTTTTATTAAAATTATCTTCCTGATTCTAAATATTCTATTACTTCTTTAATTGTTTTATCATTATGTGTTAAGGATGTAACTCGCGCGTACACACAAAAATATTTATTTGAATGTTTTAATTTAGAACAAATTATATTTTGCATTTTTTTCAATATAAGATATTTTTATACCCGTATGACTATATAGTCAAAGGGTATAATAAATTTGCCATTACGTTTGTAACGCAGAGAAGTAGGGGGGGTAGATATAGACTCAAGTGTATGGATCGGATCAGAATCGAAAAATAAATCGATTTAGCTATGTATGTCCGTCCGTCTGTCCGTCTGTCCGTCCGTCCGTCTGTCCGTCCGTCCGTCCGTCCGCACGATAACTCAAAAACTAAAGGAGCTAGGATCTTGAAATTTTCGCAAATTGGTTTTTTTGCAATAGCCGTCATCGCTATTTAAATCCAGCCATTTTGGTCCATGGGTTCGGGTGGCTGCCATACAACTTCTTTTTTTATATGAGTATTTCACTGTACCTATTACAGCTACGTGTCTGAAATTTTGTCAAAAGTAGTTTAGTTTTATGGCCAAAGTTTCTGCAAAAATTTGGTTGGTCTGTTGCAGTGAGTTCGAGTAGCTGCCATACAACTCCTTCTTTTATAT
Organism: Dolichopus griseipennis; assembly: GCA_963082915.1. Classification (NCBI taxonomy): domain Eukaryota; kingdom Metazoa; phylum Arthropoda; class Insecta; order Diptera; family Dolichopodidae; genus Dolichopus; species Dolichopus griseipennis. Next base: position 111,493,340 of record OY720443.1, on the reverse strand, counting down.
GAGCATTACTCCATACCTATTAAAGCTGGGTGTCTGAAATTTGGCCAAAAATAGTTTAGTGCAATGGCCAAAGTTACTGCAAAATTTGATTGGTCTACTGCAGAGGGTTCGACTACCTGCCATACAACTCCTTCTTTTATATGAGCATTATATTTCACCTAATAAAGCTGGTATGTTTGAAATTTTGCCAAAAGTAATTAATGTTTATAATAATAATGATATAATGTTTATATAACGGTCATACGGGTATCCCAGAGTTGACACAGTCTACTCTACTACACTCTTCCTCGTTTAAAACATAATCTTAGAAATATAAGAAAAACCAAAAACCATTTGTCAATTTGTAAATTTTAAAAATCCGATTACAGTACATCGCGTTACGCGTATTTTGGTTGCTCTCATGTAAATTCATGTACCTATTTATTTGTAAATTTTTTGACAGAAATTATACGTCAACTTTTATTTAAGCTTAAGATTATTTTTTAGTTTTTCTTTGCGAACATATTATAGGTATTTTCAATTATTTTGAATGTATGTTTTTTAAAAAAAAAAATGTTATTTTAAAATATTTTATTTTGAAAACTTAATCGTAGCAACATCAGAAAAAACAATTAAAATATATTTATACGCTTTGTCAAATTTTAAAATTTTAAATTCCGAAGTACAGTACACAACATACCTACTTATTTCAAATTTTTTTGACAGAAACTGCATGCCGTACGCGTTTATTCTGGTTGATCTGTAAAGAACACATAATTTTTCTTAAGAAATGTTATTTTTTTGTTTCTGCAAACATACTATAGGTATTTCAATTATTTTGAATATATGTAAAGTATTTTTTAAAAAAATATAGGTATTTTTAAAAACAATATTATTTTAAAATATTTTATTTTTAGAACAATAAAAACATAAGAAAAAACAATAATTTTTTTATATGCTTTGTCAATGTTTAAATTTTAAAAATTCGAGGTACAGTAAGTTATTCTCATGTAATATCACGTACTTAACTACTAATTTAAAACTTTTTGTTAGCAAATATACACCATGAGCGTTGTTTTTGGTTAGGCCCAAAGGAACAAATCATTTAAATTGCAAATTATTTTTTTAAGAAAGATTTTTAGTTTTTAATTTTTTGCAACCATATTTCAATTATTTTGAATATACCTACCTATGTTTTAAAAAAAATTATTTTAAAAAAATAATATTTTAAAATATTTTATTTTTAAAATTTAATCGTAGCAACATAAGAAAAAACAATTACAATATTTTTATACGCTTTGTCAATTTTTAAATTTTAAAACTCCGAGGTACAGTACGTCGCGTATGCTTTCATGTAAATTTATTTACATAACAACTTATTTCAAAATTTTTTGACAGAAACTGAACGCCGTACATGCTGAATTTGGTTGATCCATAAGTAACAAATCATTTTTCTTAAGAAATATTATTTATCAGAAGTCGGTTTTTTATTTTACAAAAAACTTAACAAAAACCAACAACAATATACGATTTAAAAAAAAAAAATTTTAAGCAAACGAAAACAAAGTACAGTACTTTTCGGTTATAACGACCATGATGGGATGGAAAATATTCGTCGTAATAAACGAATGTCATTTTAAAAGAATGCTGTGAATTTTGAAAAATTAATATAAGACTTGAAACATTTTAGAATGTGCTGATTCTAGAATGGACACTTCGAACTCATTTGCTAAAATTTTATTTGATGTGTCAGCCTAAATCCTATGTTTAGTGCTTTTTCTTCTAATGAAATATTTTTTGTATTTTTGATGCGTTATGATTTTTTTTATATTCAAAAATAAATAAAAAAATACTAAATTAATCACCAAGCAACATAATTAGATATAATAATTTTAAATAAAAGAAATATCAATGTAATAAAAAACTTACATTTTTAGGTAAAATTTAATTCTTTGGCAAAAAGTGTAAAGTTTATTATTATTAAAATTGCACCGAGTTCGTTATAAATGTAAACTACTGTATAAACCAAATTGTAGTATAAAATATACATTCAAGTACAGAACTTAAGTATGGCATAATAGATTGCCCATTCTAATTTAAATCATTAAATATCAGATTAAATATAAGTGCATTGACCAATATAGAAATATGAATCTGATATATTACAATAACATGCAATGATTAATCATGCAATGGTATATAATATTTAGAACGATCATAATGATTGATCATAATCAAATATGTTTCATATATTTCATAAAGGCAATGACCTAAAGGAATGCAATGGTTATATTATGTTTAGTTATAGTAAATGATAAAAGTAATCGATACTAATTATCGATTTTGTTGTATATGTGTATACTGATATGGCACAATTTTATAAGAATAAGATAGAAAGTTTATTAGTATTAGTAGCGTTAGTATTAAGTTTATAAATATAGTAATTAAGTGAAATAAAGCATTCAGTTTTAAGTAGAAGTTAAAACATGTTGTTTCTTTTTATGAATACCATTATATGGCGACCGTGGCAAAAAGTGAAATTAATAAAAGTTTCCTTTTATTTCGGTTCGGGTTAATATAAAAAAAAAAAAAAATTTATATAAAGAAAAATTCTAGTGAAAAAAAGGGACAAGAATTATTAGCCCTCAACAAAAAAAAAAATATATTACCAACTATGTGTAACTAAAAACTAAGTAACAATAAATAAATAAAAGAAAAAGAAAAACACTTGTCTAAATAAAAACTATCAGTGAGTGAACAACAAATTTAAATAAAATAATTTGAAAATTTAAAAAAAAAAAAAAAAAAAAAAAAAACTCTTTTTGAAAAAAAAACGAAAAGAAACAGTGCTAAAAGAAAAATAGTGATATCATGGGTCAAAAATTGACACCCAGGGCGACATCAACAACAACATTATAATAGATATACTCCAAGAACAACACGACAACGTATATTGGATCCTGTTAATTATCGCAATTATCAAAGTACTTGAAGCAGTGAACTTAATTTACAACGGAATCAGGAAAAATATTAAAAGGAGATACCAGTTGCGAGTACCACAAATCGAGTAATCAAAAAAAAAAAAACACAAGATAAGTCAAATTTTTTTTTCTTTTCTTTAATTTTTAATAAATTCTCGTTTAAATATAAATTCACCATTATTATTATTAAAATAAACTAAATATGTTATTTACACTTGTATAAATAAGCTAAATAATATTGTCAATCGTAAATGTTTAACGAATTAAATTAAATAATGTACAAAATTTTTATTTCTATATGCAAATATTGTAATACTAAATAGCAAACTCATATGGCTTAATATAAAATCTTAGAAATATAAAAAAAAAAAAAAAGAAGAAAAAAATGAGGAAAAGTAGAATATATAGTTATGTACAAAACAAAACTAAATAATATAAATAAATTTTTTTTGAGTGAAAGTAAATAAAAAAAAAAAAAAAAAAAAAAAACATTTCTTTTAAAGTAAAACCTTGCAATTTAGAACCGATAATTAAGGAATTAATGTAATAACGTATACTATAACTTTGAACTTTTTAACGCTAGACAAAATATGAGCATTTTGATTTTTTGATAAAACACCCTTACATGTATATATATATAAATTTTTTTATGTGTTTAATAATTTGATAATATATAAACCTATGTACAAAGAACTAATAACGGTAAGGAACGACTTTATAAAAGCTACAAAGACAATATTAAAAAAACACAGGTCAAAAAACCAAACAACATTAGTCCAAAACAAAATAAGAATTACAAGGTGTTATAACAGGTTACTAAAATTAATACAAAAATTGTGGGGTATAACTGAAAATAAAAGAAATTTAATAGAGCATTTCAACTTTGCTAGAGATAGGTTACAAAGGGTGTATAAAGTATTACACTGTGATTATATAGTACCAAATAGTATAAATAGTCTTATGAACATACCAGACGACATTAAATCCGAATCTGAGACAGACAGTAACGACTCCGTAATAGATACAATGGCTTTGACAAATCCAGAATTTCTGAAGTTGGCTTCCTGCAACATTAATAAGAATTATTCCGGGGATCCATTAAGTCTAAAATCATATATATACTCAGTAAACTTATTGGAAGAAATGGCAACTTCGACTACATTAAAAGCCCTACTAAAATCCTTTATGTTATCAAGATTAGAGGGAAAAGCAAGAGAAGTAATAACAGATGAAGACACCCCTAGTAAAATTATTGAAACATTAAAAAGAAAAATTAAAACAGAAAATTCGAAAATTATAGAAGGTAGAATGCAAGCTCTAAAAGCAGATAGAGTTGCATTACAAGAATTTGCTAAACAGGCCGAAGATTTAGCCGAAAAATTTAGAAGATCTTTAATAATGGAAGGGATCAGCAACACAAAAGCAGTCGAATTATCAGTCGAAAAAACGGTTGATATGTGTAGAGGATCAGCAAGGTCTGATCTGGTAAAATCGGTTTTGGCATCTTCTAAATTTGAAGATCCAAAAGAAGTTATTGCAAAATTTATGATAGAGATTAATACGGAGAATAAAGAAAAACAGGTTTTGTCTTTCAATACAAAACCTCAATACCGTAATTTCAGGAACAAAAATTTTAATAATTATAATAATAATAATAAGTATAACAACTTTAACAAAAACAAATCTAGAAATAATCAGTCTAACATTTATAGAAATAACAATTATAGAAATAACAATCCTAATAATAATCTTAATAATAATTTTAATAATAATCGTAAAAATAATAGAAACAATAATAGAAATTATGGTAGTGTCAGGTACCTGGAAAACACTACAGCCCCTCAATGGCATGGGCAGAGGGGGGCAGAAACTCAAGATACAGAAGAACAATAAATAATCCTGTCAAAAATGTATATACGTTAAATTTAAATTTGTCAGACTATGTTTCTCTAAATACAAAATTACATACGTCTAAACTTAATTTCTTAATAGATACTCAAGCGGATATCTCTTTAGTAAAAATCTCATCTGTCAATAACAAATTCAACTTAAATAAAAATAATACTATAAAAATTAAAGGTATAACAAGCAATTACATAAAATCTTTGGGTACAGTATGTACAAAAATCTATGTACAAAACTATGAATTACCTTGCGAATTGCACGTTGTACCGGATAATTTCGATATACCAGCCGATGGTATACTCGGTAAAGACTTCATAAAATTTTATAAATGTAATATAAATTATGAAAATATGAGAATTTCAATAAAAACAAATTATAATATTATAGAAATTCCAATCCTTAACGGACCCAATAACCAAACAATGGTAATACCGGCTCGTTCAGAAGTTGTAAGGAAATTTTCTTTGCCTTCAGATAACGATTGCTTGATTTTGGATCAAGAAATTTCAGAAGGAGTATTTATACCAAGAACAATAGTGTCTTCTAAGAACCCTTTTGTTCGCGTTATGAATACGAATTCAGAAAATAAATTGATTCCATCTAGTATTAAATTAAAAACTTTACCATTGTCTGATTTTGAAATAGTAGAATTAAAACAAAATTACAATAAGACCAATAACCGTATTAAAGAATTAAATCAGATCATATCTGAAAATACAAATAAAATGTATATACCCAAATTATTAAAACTATGTAATGAATTTGCCGATATTTTTCAATTAGAAACGGACCCTATGTCTGTCAATAACTTCTATAAACAAAAATTAAGAATTATGGATGACAATCCAGTTTACATCAAAAACTATAGACAAGCGCATACGCAAAAGGATGAAATAAATAAACAAGTCAATAAACTATTAAAAAATAAATTGATTGAACCAAGTCAATCAAATTACAATAGCCCAATAATTTTAGTACCGAAAAAAGGTAATCAAAACAAATGGAGAATGTGTATTGATTATAGGATGGTTAACAAAAAATTAATAGCGGATAAATTTCCACTTCCAAGAATAGAAGACATTCTTGACAATTTAGGTAGAACAAAATTCTTCTCAGTATTAGACTTATACTCAGGTTTTCATCAAGTACCACTAGATGAACAATCTAGAGACATAACTTCATTTAGCACACAATCAGGTAGCTATAGATGGAAAGTTCTTCCATTCGGACTTAACGTCTCTCCAAATTCATTTTCTAGAATGATGTCACTTGCTTTTGCAGGTGCGACACCTTTACAATGTTTCCTTTATATGGATGACATTATAGTAACAGGCTGTTCCGAAAATCATCACATGAAAAACTTGAAATCTGTTTTTACAATTTGTAAACAATATAATTTAAAATTAAATCCTGAAAAGTGCAAATTTTTCAAAACTGAAGTTACATACTTAGGTCATAAATGTACCGATCAAGGTATATATCCAGATGACTCTAAATATGAGGTAATTCTAAAATATCCGACACCAAAAGATAAAGATGAAACTAGACGTTTCGTAGCTTTCGCTAACTATTATCGTAAGTTCATACCTAATTTTGCTGGAATAGCAAAACCTTTAAATGCTTTAACAAGAAAAAAAGCAGTCTTCAATTGGAACGAATGTTGTCAAAAATCGTTTGAAAAATTAAAAAATTCGTTATTAAAACCACCAATATTACACTATCCTGACTTTTCAAAAGAATTCACATTAATTGTGGATGCATCTAAAGATGCAGTAGGAGCTGCACTAACTCAAAATTACAACGGTACAGATTTACCAATCCCATTCGCTTCGAGATCATTTACAAAAGGTGAATCTAATAAATCCACAATTGAAAAAGATTTCGCAATTACACACTACAGACCATACATTTACGGTACACATTTTACGATAAAAAGTGATCACAAACCGTTAACATATTTATTTTCATTAAAAAACCCATCATCCAAACTAACACGTATGAGATTAGACTTAGAAGAATATAATTTTACGATCGAATACATAAAAGGCAAATTAAACGTAGTAGCTGATGCATTATCACGCATAAACATTAATGATTTAAGGTTGACCCATGCAACGATACAAAACAATGAGACCGCTAAAATATTAAAAATGAAAACAAGATCGTCCAACAATAAGAACAATAATAACAATGATAATAATGATAAAAATAAAAATAATCATAATGATATACATTCTTCTGAGGAAGACGGTAATAATAATAAAAGTATTAAAATCTACGAAGCTTTAAAAAATTGGAACGTCCCCAAATTAAAAATAATAAAAATGATAATGAAATGCTAGCCAAAATATATAAGAAAAGAAATTGTATAACAAATTTAAAAATGAATAAATTCGTGAATAAAAAGAAAATAACATTAGAGTTATTTTTACGTGCACTAGAAAATGAAACTAATAATTTAAATCTAAACGAATTAGAAATAGATAATAATGATCTTATATTTACACAGTATACTATAAATGAATTGAAGGAAATAGGCAATCAAGTCCTAAATAAACTAAAAATAGCGATAATAAATACTCCTAAAACTATTGAAAAGAGACTCGATATAAATAAACTATTAAACCAGTATCATTAAGATTATATGCCAAGTTAAGAACAAAATATTATTGGAAAAATATGGCAAAAGACATAGCAAAATTTATACGAAATTGTAAAAAATGTCAAATAAATAAGACAAAAATGAAACATAAAGAACCTTTACAATTGACAGAGACTCCACAGAAATCATTTGACGTAGTAGTAATAGATACAATTGGTCCCTTACCAAGGACTATAAACAACAATCAATACGCAGTAACAATCATTTGCGACTTGACTTGACTTGAAACCATAGAGTTCTTAACGAATACTTACGTTCATATATAAATGAAAATAAAGACAATTGGGACAATTACTTACAATACTTTACTTACTGTCATAATTCAACACCAAATGTGAGTTTTCAAGAAAAATATGCTCCATTTGAATTGGTTTTTGGTAAAACACCAACAATACCAGAATTTATCCTTAACAGCAAAATCGAACCAATTTACAACTTTGACGATTACAGTAGAGAACTTAAATACAACTTACAAGTCATGAACAAACATGCACAGTACTTGCTACAAAAAGCTAAATTAAACAATAAAAGACTATATGACCAAAACGTGAAAGGATACAATTTTAAAATAAACGATGAAGTTTTGTTAAGAAAGGAAAATGCTCATAAATTGGATGCCTTATATAGTGGCCCACACATAATAAAAACTATAGAAGGTTCTAATATACAAATTGTAAATTCAAAAAATAAAGAAGAAACCGTTCATAAAAACAGATTGGTAAAATATAATCGTTAACTTCTATAATATAAACATAAGTTAATTTTAAATCTGAAAATTTTTATTATATCATAACTATTCAATATCCTATTATAAGACTAATAACTAAAATTATTCCTAAATTTATTCTAACATAACATACTTAAGTTAATTTAATTTACTGACCTAGATTAATAAACATATTAATAAATTCAAATGAGTTGGCCAGCTCAGCAAAATATTTAAAAAAAAAAAAAAATAATGATAAAAATAAGAACATAATATATGTAAGATTAAACATGAATAATTTTTTTATGAATTTTTTTTTGTATTATTAACAAGTATATTTTAAGTTTCTATTATCAAATTTTTTTTGTACAAAAGCTATAGCAACAATGTCTACAGTATATGCATATAAAATAAAACAAATATTTTTTGGTCGGCACCCTCACAGTAATAAAATATAATACATAAAAAAAAAAAAAAAAAAAAACAAATTAACAAAAAGAAAAGTGAAAAAAAAAACCACACACTTAGTTTTGAATACAAAACAAAATTGTTTTTATGGGTAAAATAATTTTTTTTTCACTTTCCTTTTCTTTCGGAGGGAGATGTAGTATAAAATATACATTCAAGTACAGAACTTAAGTATGGCATAATAGATTGCCCATTCTAATTTAAATCATTAAATATCAGATTAAATATAAGTGCATTGACCAATATAGAAATATGAATCTGATATATTACAATAACATGCAATGATTAATCATGCAATGGTATATAATATTTAGAACGATCATAATGATTGATCATAATCAAATATGTTTCATATATTTCATAAAGGCAATGACCTAAAGGAATGCAATGGTTATATTATGTTTAGTTATAGTAAATGATAAAAGTAATCGATACTAATTATCGATTTTGTTGTATATGTGTATACTGATATGGCACAATTTTATAAGAATAAGATAGAAAGTTTATTAGTATTAGTAGCGTTAGTATTAAGTTTATAAATATAGTAATTAAGTGAAATAAAGCATTCAGTTTTAAGTAGAAGATAAAACATGTTGTTTCTTTTTATGAATACCATTATAAAATGTATTGCTTTCATTTCGAACAGAACTCATTTTTTTCGTTCAATTTTTAAGATAAAAAAAAAACAAAAAAAATTTTAAAAAAATTTAAATCTCCTTGTTCATTGAATATTTGAACTAAACAAAAAAAAGAAAGATATACATAAGTCGGCGCCTATAATCTTTTGAATGAGAGTCATAAAGCTCAACTTTTAACCGCGTGACCGTTAAATTCAAATTTACGTTAAATTAAAGACTGGTTTTCACTTGAAAAAACGCAATATTCTTAAAAAAAAATATCATTGTCCTATGAAAACAAAAAATACCTTTATTTTGGTTGTTGTTTTTAATTAAAATTGGTCAAATAGTTTACCCAGAAAAAGGATGTTTATATTTGTATGGGAAAAAATAAGCCGATTAAATATTATGATTTAACATAAATGCAGCAAGTACCTTTGAACATAGCTTGAGTATTGTACACAATGTCTTAATAATATATCACCTTTGGTAATAATTCAATAAAATATATGATATAATAGAAATTAAAAAAAAGGAATTTAACCGTTTATTAAAAAAATATTTTGTTTTTAATTTATAAAATATTATACAAAATATGTTTTATGGTAAAATTCTTACCTTTTAAAAATATTAATGTGTTCAATAAAAACGGAATAAGAAAAGAACCCTCGTGTATCAAATTTAAAGTTTCTATATTCATGAATTTCGAAGATAAGCTTTTTAGTTTTGGGATTTCTTAGGAGGCACCTGAACCACCACTACAATTTAGTCTGTTGTTATGACAGTTAAGAAGTAAACAAGTAAAAATTTTCGCTTTAAAAAGAAGAAATTAAAATAAATATATCTAATTATTTAAACTCAAAATTGTACATTGGAAGTAATGGCATCATGCAACCAATGTAGAAAAATAATTAGAGGAGAAACCGGAATCATGTGTGAAGGAGTGTGTCGCAAGATTTATTTCAGCAAAATTAGATGTTGCGATCTTGATGAATCTATTATTAACATCCTTTCCAAAAATCAACAAATTAGATTTATGTGTGATGAGTGTGCCGAATATATTCAAACAGTGGGCGTGGTGCTGAATACTATCAGTGATAAGGTTGAAAAAAATAGATTGCAGCAAGAGCAAAACAAAAACTAATTTGATGAGTCATTAAAAAAAAGTGAATTCGAAATAAAAAACTTACTTAAAGCTGTAGAAAGCCGCTATGTTGAAAGACTATTGACATTAAAAAATTAGCAACATTCGCAGCAAAAAAGTATAGCTGAGCTTAGTAAAATAAGTAAAATGACGGAAGACTGCAAAATACAATGTGAGAAGATTTTTAATGAATTGAATTTAAACAATATTAGCAAAATTGAAAAAAAAGCAAACTTTTGTTGAAGTGGTAAAAAAAGATCCAATGGTATTAGTAAAACCTAAAAAAATGCAAACAGCTGATGCAACAAAAATGCAGTTGAAACGTCAAATTGACCCAGTAAACCCAAATCTGAATATAAATGGGATATTGAATAAAAGAGATGGGATTGTAACTGTTTTTTGCAAAGATATCGAATCAGTGGAAAGTAAAAAAACTAGTTGAAAATAAATTAAAAGGTAATTATGAAGCTATTATACCAAAAAATAGAAATCCTAAAATGTTATTAACATCGGTATGTCGGATGAATATGAAAATACTGAAATAATTAACCAAATAGTAGCTCAAAATAATATCACATTTAAGGATGAAATAAAAATTGTGAGAGTATATAAAACAAACAAAAAAAAAAACAAGTTTTGATACAGCAGAATTATCATTTAATGCGATTGCAAAGTATATGAAAGTTATGGTGTTAGAAATGTAATAAGTGCTTAGGATACAACCATATGGCTCAAAACTGTAAGGTTGAAACGGAAAGCTGCCTAAAATGTGGAGGTGAACATAAAATAAAAGATTGTAAAGCAAGTGATTGGAAAAGTGTGAATTGTGTGAGAGCAAATAATAAATATAAATTGGGTCTTGATGTAAATCATAGATTAAATAATAAAAAATGTCCAACATTAAACAGAAAAATATTTATTGAAAAAAAGATTTTTTTATAAATGACAAAAAAAAGGAGAATGAATTAGTAGGTATAATGATGAATATCCTAGGCCTTATAGGAAATTTTGCTGAATTAGAAGAAATAATTACAAAAAACAAATATGATTTTATTATATTAACTGAAACGCACATTACAGAAGAAATAGAAAACAGTGAAATCAGCTTGACCGGGTACAGCATGTATCAAACTTATTCCAAATCATGACACACAGGAGGAGTTACAGTTTATATCAATAAAAAAATTGAATCTAATCAGATTAAGTGTATTTCAATTGATAATAAAATGTGGATTTTAATGTGTCAAATAAAACTGTTAGATACAAAGTGGAATGTTATTGCTTTGTATAGATCACCAAAAATATCAGTGAATGAATTTGTAAATACCTTGAGAAATTTTCTTGAAAATAATTACAAATTTGAAGAAAATTTTATAATATGTGGGGATTTCAACATAGACTACTAAGCTATAAGTAATGAGAAACTTAAAATTGATGAAGTGATTGAAGATTTTGGGTTAAAACAATCTGTAAAAGAATAAACTAGAGTCACAATAGATACCAAAACAATTATAGATTATGTACTGATTGATTATTTCACTGATGCCACTATTTATATTAATAAAAATTGTAAAATATCCGACCATGAAACCATAGATATCAAAATATGTGCAAACAAAAATGAAATACCAAAAGAAAAGTTTGCATTCATTAAATTTAATAAAAAATTATACATAAAAGAATTGGTTGAAAATAATTTTGAAAATTTAGTGAACTAAAATGATTTAGATGATAAGAGTAGAAAATTTAGCGAAATAATTGAATTAGGGTTAAAAAAATTAAGAAAAACTATTAATATTGAAAATAATAAAATTGAATGGTTTAATGAGAAATTGCATAGACTAAAAGCAAACAAAATTGAATTGCATAATGCATACTCCTTATTACCATATAGTATAAGTAATTGAAATAATTATAAAACCGCTAGAAATAAGTAAAAAAATGCGTGTAGAAATTATAGAGAAAAACATATCGAGGCTAAAATTAATGAGAAAAAAAATTATCAAAAGAATATGTGGAAAACAATAAAAAAATACGTACTAAAAAAGGAAAGATAAATGAAGCAGATAAATTAAATAATAATAGATGATAAAAAAATAGATAATAAAACAGAAATACTAGATAAGTTAAATGAATTTTTTATTAATAGTGTTAAGAAAATAAATATAGAAATACCTTTTGTAAAATATGAAAATAAAATAATACACATGCAGAATGAATTCAAATTTAAGCTAGTCAACTTTAATGAAATGGAGACTGTTATTAGAAATATATCTCAAACAAATGATTGGAATGGATTAAACAGTAATATATTTTTGGAATGTAAAGAGAAAATAATACCAGTTTTAACAGAGCTAGTAAATAAATCATTAAGTGAAGGAATATTTTCAAGTAAGTGGAAGATAGCCACCATAATACCTGTAGAAAAAAAAACTAAATCCAAAATCAGCAGAAAATTTTAGGCCAATAAATATGTTACCACTATATGAAAAATATTAGAAAAAGTGGTTTGCTTAAAACTAGAAGACTATTTAATGAAAAATAATATTATAAATGAAATGCAATCTGGCTTTAGGAAAGCATATTCAACAGAGACGGCATTAAATTGGATATTGCAGGAATGGAAGATTGTAACAACATTTCTAGATTTCAAAAGAGCATTCGAAACGATTGATAGGAATATACTCTTAGCTAAATTAGAAAAATACGGGATCAGAAATGTGGAGCTGAAATGGTTCAGAAGGTTTTTAACAGGTAGAATGCAGTGTACAAAAATAAATGACACTATTTCAAATGCTAGATTGGTTGATTTAGGTGTTCCACAAGGCTCTATTAAAGGTGTATTGTTATTTCTCATACATATTAATGATGTTAACACAACATTAAAGTTTTGAAAAGTTTCGATACTTTAGTGTACATAATTAGCGATGATTTAGTTGAATGTGAAACAAAAATGAATGAAGATTTAAAAAACATATATATATGGCTTAATAAAGTATAGCGCGGACAGATTTCGCTCATATGCAGTCCGCGCTGTACTTTAAATACTAGTTAACCCTTGTACACAATTTTAACGTTCTATCTTAATTTTAAGTTACTATTTTTAGTAATTTCGATTATAAACTTTTAAACCTTGGGAGGTTTAAGAGGTGTACCACCACTCCAATTGATCCCAAGTTAGAAGGACACGCAAGAAATAGTAAAGAACCCCCTTGTACCAAATTTGAAGCTTCTACATTTTTTCAAGTTGCTATTTTTATTAATTTTAAAGATATGCTTTAATGTCTTCGGAAATGTGTGGCAGGTCCCCGACCCACTACTCCAATGGGGCCCAAATTGGCACTAAGGAAATAGGAAGGCAACACCCTGATACCAAATTTGGAGGTTCTATCTTAATTGGTTTGGGAATTATGCCCGTTTGGCCTAAATTCGATCAAAAAGTTCTAGGTTCCGAAACCATGGTCCAATATCGACCGTACGCAATCCCCGCCGTAGTTTCATTACTACTAGCCTACAGCACAAATTTGATGAAGATAGCGTCATTAGTTGTTCAGTTATCCTTAATTTTTATATATGTTGGTTAGTCCTTGGACCGATTAAAAGGTCCAGAATCCGAACCCATGGCCCGATTTAGCCCATTTGCAATCCCCGCCGTACTTTCAATCCTAGTGTCCTATAGTTAAAATTTCATCAAGATAGCTCCATCATTTTTGATTTATCGTGCCTTCGGACGGACGGACATGGCTAAATCGACTCAAGAGGTCGTGCTGATCACAAATATATATACTTTTTCATATCTAGCTCACTTCCTTTAGGTGGTTACAAACACCATACCAAAGTTAATGTACCGCTTTACCTATTCAATAGATGTAGCGTATAAAAAAGTTAATAATATGTTGCAATTGACTCAAATATAGAGGATTACAAAAGTTATTTATATTCTAATTTGATTATTTATAGAAATATAAAAGTTTTAAGATCGAAATTACACACTATTTATACGCAGAATCTCAACAAAATAGCTTTAAGCAGTTCAGATGAAAAGAGATATATATTATGTAAAATCTTATGCTTGGAGACACTATGCTTTAAAGGAACTTTAATGTAAATAATATTAATTTTTATACACTACACCTATGAAATAGGAAAAGGGTATATTAACTTTAGTATGGTGTTTGTAACCACATAAAGGAAGCGAGCTAGATATGGAAAAGTATAAATGAAATTTGGATCCCATTGGAGTAGTGGGTCGGGGACCAGCCACTCAGTTCCGATGACGTTAAAACATATTTTCGAAAATAATAGAGATAGTAACTTCAAAAAAATGTAGAAGCTTCAAATTTGGCACAAGGCTTTTCTTTACTATTTCCTACATGTTCCCTTAATGTATGATTAATTTGAGTAATGGTTCAGGTTAAAGGCTTATCATCGCAATTAATAAAAATAGTAACTTAACATTAATGTAGAATGTTCCAATTGTGTATAAGGGTTAACTAGTATTGAAAGTATGACTGGGACTGCATATGGGCAAAATCTTAAAAACACCAGAACTCAGAAACTAATTACGCTATTTTGATGAAATTTATATACCCCCACTACTCCCAAGACCATAAAGCATAATATATTCGAAATTAATAAAGATAAAAAAATCTAATTTTATATTCTATTTCCTATTTCTGTTCCTATTTAACACTTTAATATTTTTAAAAGGCAAAGAATTTTACTATTAAACATATTATGTATTATATTTTATAAATTAAAAACTAAATATTTTTTTAATTTTTATTATATCATATCTATATTTTATTGAATTATTACCATAGGTAATGTATAATTAAGAAATTGTGTACAATAGGTACTTAAGTTGTAAAATTAATTTTTGTATTAAAATTAATTATATAACATTAAAAATCATGAAATTATATAAACTTTTATATTTATATTATTACAAATTAATATTTCTTTCGAATAACTTTGAGTCCAATTTTATAGAACATTAAAAAATAAGTAAAATAAGAGAATAATTTAAAAAAATTATTGAAAATTGAAATAATTAACCAAGGGTACTAAATTATTCAACAGTAAATGCACTACAACTAAAAACCCTGAAAAATAGTAATTGCTGCATGTATTTTATTGAATTGGATAAAAGTTTTAAATATGCAATTTTGTAATTGCATTTTACGAATCCATTTATCTCAATTTAATAGAGATAAAAATAAAGAAACAGTCAGTCGGTGCAACCGACTTAGAAATACCCTACACCTATTTGGTTCAAATTTAAGGACATATCCATAAGTCATTTTAACACCATAGAAGCTGTTATTAATTTGATCGTAAGACATAGCTAACTAAATTAACTGTATAATACTAAAAACATTTTCTAATTACCCTATCTATTAAAAAATACTACAAATTCTTACTAATTTATCTATTTAAGAATATTAAAAAACAAACAAACTTGAAATAAATGAAAATATATTTATTCCAATTCAATTACAAAATGAAAAAATTCTAATTATTAAATTTTGTGATAAAAAGATAATCAAAGCATAATATATTTAATAACCCAAATTTTTAAAAATTGCAATTATTTTAAATGGTTAGTTTATATACCTAATAGAAAAGCTTATAAACGCAAAATATGCCATAAATGTATTTCTAAAATACAATTAAAAATTTACACCTTTTCATATAATTCATTTAAATATAAAAATAAATTTTACATAAATGCAGCAAGTACCTTTTAACATAGCTGAACCACTACAATTAAGTCTAGATTTCCGAGACACATAGGACATAGGAAATATATTCTTTGGCTTCGAAATTAAACTCGACCACAACCAATTCCCATGGTACTTTCATTACTAGTAACCTACTGTTAAATTTCATCAAAATACCGGCATTATTTTTTGAGTTATGGTGTTTGTAAGATATATGTTTGTTAGTCCTTGAACTTTTCAAGGGTTCCAGGACCCGAAATTATGGTACGATTTCGCCCATATGCAGTCCCGTCATACTTTCAATACTAGTTAACCCTTGTACACAATTGGAACGCTCTATCTTAATTTTAAGTTACTAGTTTTATTAATTTCGATGATAAGCTTTTACACATTGGGGGGTCTAAGAGAGGTTCTGAACCACCACTCCAATTGATCCCAAATTAGGGGGGCACGCAAGAAATAGTAAAGAACACCCTTGTGGCAAACTGGAAGCTTCTACATTTGTTTCAAGTTACTATCTTTATTAATTTCGAAAACATGGTTTAAGGTCCTCGGAACTGAGTGGCTGGTCCCCGACCCACTACTCCAATGGGGCCCAAATTTCAAAGACACTTACGAAATAGGAAGGGACACCCTGATACCAAATTTGGAGGTTCTATCTTCATTGGTTTCGGAATTATGCTCGTTTGGCCTAAATTCGATCAAAAAGTTCTAAGTTCCGAACCCATTCTCCAATCCTCACCGTACGTAATCACCGCCGTAGTTTCGCTGCCAGTAACCTACAGCACAAATTTCATGAAGATAGCCTCATTAGTTGTTGAGTTATCGTGATTTTTTATATATGTTCCTTAGCCCTGACATCGATTAAAAGGTCCGGAATCCGAACCGTTGGGCTGATTTCGCCCTTATATAGTCCGCGCTGTACTTATAGTACTAGGTAACCCTTGTACACAATTTGAACGGTCTATCCTAATTTTAAGTAACTATTTTTAGTAATTTCGATTATAAGCCTTTAAAACTTGGGAGGTCTGAGAGGGGTACAGAACCACCACTCCAAATGATCCTAAATTAGGGGAACACGCAAGAGATAGTAAAGAACACCCTTGTGGCAAATTGGAAGCTTCTACATTTTTTCAAGTTGTTATCTTTATTAATTTTAAAGATATGCTTTAAGGTCTTCGGAAATGTGTGGCTGGTCCCCGACCCACTACTCCAATGGGACCCAAATTCACAAGACACTTAGGAAATAGGAAGGGACACCCTGATACTAAATTTGGAGGTTCTATCTTCATTGGTTTCGGAATTAAGCTCGTTTGGCCTAAATTCGATCAAAAAGTTCTAGGTTCCGAACCCATTGTCCAATCCCGACCTTACGCAATTCCCGAAGTAGATTCATTACTAGTAACCTACAGCACAAATTTACTATTTGTGTAACCTACAGCACAATATTACTAGTAACCTACAGCATTTACTATTTGTGTAATCTACAGCACAATATTACTAGTAACCTACAGCACCTGATACTAAATTTGGAGGTTCTATCTTCATTGGTTTCGGAATTATGCTCGTTTGGCCTAAATTCGATCAAAAAGTTCTAGGTTCCGAACCCATTGTCCAATCCCGACCTTACGCAATTCCCGAAGTAGATTCATTACTAGTAACCTACAGCACAAATTTGATGAAGATAGCGTCATTAGTTGTTGAGTTATCGTGATTTTTTATATTTGTTCGTTAGCCCTGAAACCGATTAAAAGGTCCAGAATCCGAACCCATGAGCCAATTTCGCCCATATGCAATCCCCGCCGTACTTTCAGTCCTAGTAACCTACAGTTAAAATTTCATCAAGATAGCTCCATTATTTTTTGAGTTATCGTGCCTACGGACGGACGGACGGACATGGCTATATCGACTAAGGCGGTCACGCTGATCACAAATATATATACTTTCCATATCTAGCTCGCTTCCTTTAGGTGGTTACAAACACCATACCAAAGTTAATATACCCCTTTACCTATTCTATAGGTGTAGGGTATAATAATATTTTTAAACAGATAAATTAGTAAGAATTTTTAATATTTTTGAATTGATCAAATAATTAGAAAATGTTTTTAGTATTATAAAAAAAATTTGGTTAGCCATGTCTTACGATCAAACTAATAAAAGCTTTTATGATTTTAAAATGACTTATGGACTTCCAGTTAAATTTGAACCAAATAGGTGTAGGGTATTTCTAAGTCGGTTGCACCGACTGACTGTTTCTTTACTTGTTTAATATGTATTTGATGATTGTTAATTTACCCTACACCTATGAAATAGGAAAAGGGTATATTAACTTTGGTATGGTGGTTGTAACCACCTAAAGGAAGCGAGCTATATATGGAAGACTATATATATTTAGGATCAGCGTGACCTCCTGAGTCGATATAGCCATGTCCGTCCGTCCGTCCGTAGGCACGATAACTCAAAAAATAATGGAGCTATTTTGATGAAATTTTAACTGTAGGTTACAAGGACAGAAAGTACGGCGGGGATTGCGAATGAGTGAAATCGGCCCATGAGTTCGGATTCTGGACCTTTTAATCGTTCCAAGGGGTAACGAACATATATAAAAAATCACGATAACTCCACAACTATTGACACTATCTTCATGAAATTTGTGCTGTAGGTTACTAGTGATTAAACAACGGCGGGGATTGCGTACGGTCGAAATTGGCTCATGGGTTCGGAACCTAGAACTTTTTGATCGAATTTTTTATTTGTTTCAAAACTTTTTAGTCAAATTCACAATTAAATAAAGAATTTCCATGGCTTTTTTAAACCTTTCAGCTTAATTTTCAAACGTAACGGACGAGCTTTATGAGCTTTGAATTTAAATCAAAACACCCGAGCTTTATGAGTTTTGAATTCAAAACCAAACGTTAAATTTTTCTAATAAATATTAAACTAAGTTTAAACTTTTCAGCTAAACTTTCAAACGTAACTGACGAGCTTTATCAGCTTTCAATTCAAAGCCAAACTTTAAAATTTTCAAATAAATATTAAATTAATATTAAGCTTTTCAGGTAAACTTTCAAACGTAACGGACAAGCTTTATTAGCTTTGAGTTCAAAACCAAACTTTAAATTTTTCAAATAAATATTTAATTAAGATTAAGCTTTTCAGCTAAACTTTCAAACGTAACGGACAAGCTTTATTAGCTTTGAGTTCAAAACCAAACTTTAAATTTTTCAAATAAAAAACTCTTTTTAGTTTTACTTTGACAAATCTAACGTATTTTATATAATACATGCGCTCCTGTTATCAAAAAGTGTAGATAAAGAGTATATAGGAGTAGTTTGTAAATGGAACACTAAATTTTGTTTCAGGAGTACATAATTGTCAGATTATAATTGCCATACATATATTAAAAAATATGATTTAACATAACCTATTCAAGTTAAAATCCATTTATTCTGAAAAATTTTAACTAAAGCCATCTGCCGGAAATTTTTAAACTATCTACTCCTCTCATCTACTCTTTTACAAATGCTGGTGTAGCTGACAGTAGTTGAGAGTAGAATAGAGTTTACTCCCCATAAAGAAACGCAAGCAATAACATTTTGTCTGTTTTTTAGAAATTTATGACTCATGACCATGCATTGAAAACTAGACATATAGGTATAAAGTAAACTAAAGAATTCAGAATAATTTTGTGCATGCTTTTCAGAACTTTAGATAGGCATACATTTGCAGTAAAAATTAAAGATTTTATTATTGAAATGTAGTTTCTACTTACCTATGTAACTATTAAATTTAAAAATGGAATAAGGGGTTTCTTAGATTTATTGAAAAACTGTTTTTTTTTATATAGTAGTTACTTTTATATCTATGAAGATATGTTATAAATCTTAAAATTGAGATTTAAAAAACAAAAACCTGACTTTTGTCAACTTGACTTTTTTTGGCTGCTTCATTATAATATAATGCTAAGTGGGTACTAACTTATGACCAAAGTATATTTATAAGAAGTAGTTCACTTGGTCACGTGATCAAAAATTTTCTTGCTAACTTTACTCTTTCCACACATACATCTGCAAAAATTTACTAAAATTGTTGGAAGTAGATAGTAATAAGAATATTTCATGCAAGAAAAATAAGGATAATTGAAAAAAGAAAAATTAAATTGAAACATGGTAAGATTGCATAGTGTGCCGTAAGTAATAAATCAATAATAAAATTTAAAATATAATATAAAAATATGTAAATTTTAATTTTTAAAAGACTTTCAAATTTTATTTATTTTTCTAAAATATTTGGTTTTCTGTCTGCATACAAAAGAAAAGCCTTTAAAATGTATTAAAATCGAATTTATTATTATAAATGTGTCTCCCTTAAATATTTATGTTTATTATCAAATTTTTTTACATTTTTGTTGAAATTTTTTATTACAAAATAATATATTCTTATTCTAATGTACATTTTTATAAAATAATTATTATCATATTTATCATAACACTTATAATTGAAAGTATTTTTTAAATGCTAATCAAATCGAGTCTATTTAAATTTTTCAACCACATGTTTCTCCTAAAAAATTAAAAACATTTTATACCTATATATAATATATATATATATATATATATATATATATATATATATATAAATATATATATTATATATACAAATAAAATAAAAAACAATATTTAAAAAATCTACATTTCACTAGATTTTGATAAGCGAAAAAAATTATCACTACAAACATTTAAAAGTATGTTTACCCAATTTTCACAAAACTCATATAAATATTTAAGTATTTTAAATATTTGAAATATTCACTACTGCTAAGAATAATTCGTTTTAAATAATTTAACACCATGTACTCAGCTAAAAGAAGTTTCAAACGAGCCCGCAACTATATATAAATATATATATACACGCGATTTCAATTTCCGTAGTTCCTATACCTGAAACATTATAGTCATACATAGACAATTTTCTAAGAGCCCGCCTTTAAAATTACATTACAAAAATACATAGTGTTGTTTTTTTTTTCATACATTTTGTTCCTATACACTGTGAATGTTAAACAAAAAAAAGTAAAAGTTTGCTAAAAGAGAGTGAACTTACTTCTTAACAATAGATATACTTTGTTTATGACTTATGATAAGTAAAATTTTGTTGTACATATTATGTATATATAGAGCTTTTTAATTAGGATTCAGAATACATACAACATAGTTCATAAATATATGTATATGTTTCAATATAATCAAATTTTCAGAACATTATAATTAATTAGAACAATATATTTATATGGATTTAGAATTTAAATCGCTTTGTACAATTGTTTATATTTCCTTATCAATTGGACGATTTCTTTTTAAAAAATTTTATTTAATATTTTTATTGTGGTTTTTTTTTTGTATGTTAATCGATGTATGTATGTGGGATTTAGGTTTTATGTGAAATAAAAAAAAACGTTAATCTGATTTTTAGTACATAAAATTTAATGGTTTTACTTAAATGATTTTTAGTTTATAAAATTTAATGGTATTACTTAACAAAATCAATTTAACTTTAACTTCACTATTTATAGCTTCATATTTAAATTCAAATTGCAACTTTAATTCTTTTAATTTACTTTTATTTAAATCTTAACTTTAATTTACTTTCATTTAATTCTTTTAATAACTGCTCTTTAATAACAACGTCTACACTTCTTCAATATTCTTCTTCGACTGCCCGACGTCTTAATGCAGAATGCTGTTTTCTTTCTTTTTGTTTTCTCTTTGCATCTTCATACTGTACTTTATATTATCGTATGATAATTAATAATTACAGTATTGGAGGGCATTGCTATTTATTGACTACAAACTCGGTCATCCTGACAGGTTTCAACGACCTCGGAAACCGCAACTTGGAATATTATATTTTTGTTAGTGATGATGATTTTTGTTATTAATTTCTTTTTAATCTTCGTTGTGGATTAAATTTGGCCACGGCTGGTATTTACATTTTTCTTCGTAAGTTTTATTGTTTATGTAGCTAGCAATTCTTGTCTTCGTCATTGGTTTTCTTTTATTACGGCTGGTTTTTAACATCTACATCTTTAGTTTAATCTTCATTTTAGTTGGTAATTTTCGTCTTAGTCGTTCGTTTTCTTTTTATCCTAGCTGGTACTTAACATCTTTATTGTTAGCTTGGTTTTATATTATAGTTGATAATTTTCGTCTTCGTCGTTGGGTTTTCTTTTGTCATGGCTGGTTCTAAAAAATATAAAAATATTACATCGTTAGTTTAATTTTTTAATTTAGTTGGTAGTTTCGCTTCGTCGTTGGCTTTAATTTTGGCTGTCGCTCATTGTTTTTACTTCATCATCGTCTTCTTCGCCAATTTCATCTTTTTGGTTATCATAACTCTTCCAGGCTTTCATAAATTCAGCGCAAGTTGTTGTAATTTTGGGGCCTTCTTGGTTACCAACCTTATGAACTGTATATCTGTCTTTCCGTGAGCTTTTTACCACTTTGTATGGTCCAAGAAATTTGGGAAAAATTTTAAGTTTAGTGCCAAATTGTACGCGTTTAATCGCGACGAGATCTCCGACGTCGTATTTGTCAGCCGCTTTTCGTTTTTTATTGAACGATTCGCGGTTTTCCTTTTGAATTTTAAGAATTGCTTTCCGAGCTTCAACGCGCGATGCTTCGCGATCTTCTACGAATGCGTTTATTATTTCTTCGTTTACGATTCGCGCCAGAGTGATATCAGTACACTGTTTCATTTTCACGCCCGTCAATAATTCGAACGGCGACCTTCCGATGCTCCTTTGGTACGTCGAGTTTATGCATTGTTGCAATTGATTGGTGAACTTATACCATTTAGATGGATCTTCAATTGCCAATTTCGTTAATACCGAGATTATAATTCTATTTAACCTCTCCACTTGTCCATTTGCCCGGGGCACGCCCGTGGTTATAAGTACATGTTGAATATTTTCTGTTTTACAGTATTCTTCAAATGCATTGGAGGTGAACGCTCCTCCTCTGTCAGTTATAATACGTACTGGACTTCCGAAAGTGGCTTTTTGTTGCACTAATTTCTGTAATACTTCGGTTGCTGCTGTTGTTTTAACGGGATAAATCCATGAGAACTTCGAGAATGCATCAATTATACACAATATATAACAGTAGTTTTTATTGGTTGTAGCTAATGGTCCTAGATGATCCATATGGTATGTTTGCAGGGGTGTATCCTCTTTTGCTATTGCATTCAGATAACCTTCCTTTTTACCCTCTTTTCTGTTACCTAAAATACACGGAATGCAATTTTTTCTGCAATATTCAATGTTTTCCTTAAGTTTTGGAATATAATAGTCGTTTGAAATGATCTCTTCCATCTTTTTCGCTCCAACATGTCCATCCTCGTGCACTTTTCTTATGATTTCATCCTGCATTTTGCTAGGCACACACAACAATTCCCCACCATCGGGCAAATTTTTATATAAGATGCCTCTCTTTATTGAAAAATCTTCATATTCTGCTTGTTCCACTATTTTCATAATTAGTTTCAAATGTTCGTCTTTTTCTTGGGCTGATTTTATTTGTTGTAGAAATTCATTTGAAGTAGTAATCATCATTACAATGGGGTTTCTACTTAATGCATCTACGTGTCCCATTCGTTTGCTGCTACGGTGTTCCAGTTGGTAATCGTATTCCTGTAAAGCCAAAGCCCAACCTGCTACCATATTTGATAAGCTCTTTTTTTCCATTGTCATCTTGAATGCCGCGCAGTCGGTAATAATTTTGAATTTTATTCCAAGCAGGAATACTCATAACTTTTTCAAAGCTTCTATTATAGCCAGAACTTCTATTTGGTAGCTGTGATACAATTCTTCCGACGGTTTAGTTTTCTTACTGAAGTAATAAACTGGATGGAATTTCGTGTCGTCACACTTTTGAAGAAGTACTGCACCATAGCCTAGTTTGCAAGCATCAGTATGCAGCTCAGTTTCTCGATCCTGCTGGTAAAGTTTTAAAATAGGTTTTAGACATAATATTTCTTTTAGCTTTGAAAATGCAGCATCCTCTTGTAGTCCAAATTTAAATACTCTTTCTTTTCTGGTCAAGTCACTCAGTGGTTTAGCTACTGTGGCATAACCAGGAATGAATTTACGGAAATATCCGGTAAGTCCCAAAAAGGACTGAACTTTTTTCACGTTGTTCGGAGCTGGAAATTCTTTGACAGCTTTTATTTTTTCTGGTGAAGGTGAATACGCACCGTTCGAAATTTTATACCCAAGGTAGTCGATCTCTCTACAAAGGAATTGACATTTATTCCACTTAATTTTTAAACCGTTCTTTTCTGCTATTGCCAGGACTTGCTGTAATTGGTCTACGCACTCTTGGTCACTTGATACCAGAACGATGATGTCGTCGATATAAATCAAAACAAATTTCCGAATTAGTAAGTTATTGAATATATTATTTATAAATCTCTGAAAAACTAGTGGGGATGTACAAAGTCCGAAAGGTGCCCTAGTAAATTCCCACTGACCTGAAGGAGTTACAAAAGATGTATACTGCTGACTGCCTTCTTCGATGGGGACATGAAAGAACCCGTTTTCCAAGTCGAGGGCACAAAAAACTTTCGCGTCACTTAGTGCATTAATGTGATCTTCAATTAGCGGCAATGGAAAACGACTCCTAACGATCTGTTTATTTAACTTCCTGAAGTCAACACATAGTCTCTTTTTCCCATCTTTTTTGTTCACCAGTACAATGGGACTTGCAAACTCTGACTTGCTGGGTTTGACAATACCTTTCTCCAACCATTCTTGAACTTGGTCATCCACAATTTGTTTTTCCAATGGGGCCAGCCTTCGTGGTCCCTGTGCAATGGGAGTACTGTCTTTTAACACTATTTTTAAGGTTACTTTTGTGTCTTCTTCATTTTTGGGATTATAGTTTCTAACCATGGTTTTGATTTTCTCTTCATAGTTCTTATTTCCTACTTTCAATGTTGTTTCTTTTTCCAAAATATTGAAGCAATTCATTAGTGATACTTCCAATTTACTTATATTGATTCCGGCGTCACTAAACTCAATTTTTGTGTTACGTAATACATCTTTTCCTATTATCATGGGATAAAATTAAATTCTAAAAATTATTTTCTGTATAAAGCTTTTCTCTTGATCTTACTAAAAATTTAATTAGGTATTTTATATTCAAATTTCGGAAGAAAAAAAAAAGGGAACAAATTTAAATATTTATAATTTATTTAATTAACTATATTTAAAAGTAAAAAGAAATTTTTTATTTAAAAAAATTTTTTTTTTTTTTTTGTATTTATTTTTTTATTAGATATATTATTTCCTTTAATTTTATTAAAAGGTTTGCTGCTTCTGATACCAAATTTAAAAAAACATTTTTCTTTAATTACCTAACCACCCCTGGCCTGGTACTTCTTTCCAATATGTTTTATGATATTAACTTTGTCGATAAAATATACTTGATGGTGATCGTTTTGGTGATAATGATTAATACTTGATATGCGTCATTACTAGAACGAGAGGGTACTTACTTCCGATAGTGATATCTGCTCATACTCATTTCTTTTCTTCTCGTGAAAGTAGAAACAAAATTATTAAAAAAAATTTTTTTTTGTTTTTATTATTTATTAATTTTAATTTTATTGTTTATTAATTATAAGTTAATTAATTGTTCTAACCAAATTTTGAAAATTATTATTTCATTAAAACACACTGAACTTTTGTTTTAAATATAATGACGGTGTAATCAAAACTTTTAATTTTAGTTGTAATTTACTTATATAGCATATTTAAATTATTATTGTTGGCAAGATGAAATCTTCAATTCTTCTCTTTTTTAGATATGCAGGTTATGTTGTATGTATACTGTATATTTTTTCACTGTGTGTACTATACCTGTTATACGTACCCTTGTACATACCATGTGCGTACCATCGACACATAATGTATTGAAGAAAAATGAAAGCTTTTTTTTTTTTCGTTATGTCAGTATGTTGTTGTAAAAATTTATTCGGTTTATATAACATGTGATTTAAGAAATTTTTTAATTAATGTCAATCAATTAAAGTTAATATTTTCAATTTATTTGGTTAATGTCCACATATAGAATTTTTATTTATATATTTATTATTAAAAATTATATCATTAATTAATATTATTATTAATTATATTTGAAAATGAATTTAAATTTTTTTTTTTGTAAAAACAATTAATATTTACATAGCACAAATTAGTTTTAAATTTTATTATATATGCAGACTGAACATATTTTGTAAATTATAATTATGTACAAATGCTTTATAGTTTACACACACACCGACCCGTTCATAAACCCGTTTTTTTTTTATACATAAAGCCGACAGCTACAACTGTTTAAAATTAACCACGTGTTGAAAGGCTTAGATTTCTTTATTTAAACTTTTGAAAATTAATTTACGAAATTTATTTTTTTTTTTGAATTTTTTTTTTTTTTGTTTTTTTTTATTTAATTATTTTGTTAATCAGTTTAAAATTTATTATTTCACCGCGATCCCGGTTGAGCCCCCAATTTTGTGGGATTTAGGTTTTATGTGAAATAAAAAAAAACGTTAATCTGATTTTTAGTACATAAAATTTAATGGTTTTACTTAAATGATTTTTAGTTTATAAAATTTAATGGTATTACTTAACAAATTCAATTTAACTTTAACTTCACTATTTATAGCTTCATATTTAAATTCAAATTGCAACTTTAATTCTTTTAATTTACTTTTATTTAAATCTTAACTTTAATTTACTTTCATTTAATTCTTTTAATAACTGCTCTTTAATAACAACGTCTACACTTCTTCAATATTCTTCTTCGACTGCCCGACGTCTTAATGCAGAATGCTGTTTTCTTTCTTTTTGTTTTCTCTTTGCATCTTCATACTGTACTTTATATTATCGTATGATAACTAATAATTACAGTATTGGAGGGCATTGCTATTTATTGACATCCTACATGTATGTACAATTGTGTATTTTGAATATATGTATTTCTTTATATAATTTGGACGATTTCTTTTTTTTTAGAATACAGAATACCTTTGAAAATAAATAATAATTATTCAAGCACTAAATGCTATTCTAACAAAAATGTAAGAAATCTTAATGTTCTTCTTTCTAAAATGCGATCCTCTACAGAATGTAAGCGATCACATGGAATTTATTTACATAAAACTTTTTGACTTTTTTACAAATACATAACATTTTTATACAATATTTGCAACTAAATTTGAGTATTCTTCTATGTTGTTTGTGAGGTGTACTAGCTCTTCTGCACTCCTTATTCCAGTTCAGTCTTTGATGTTTCTGAGCCATGATAACTGTTTTCTGCCAATACCACGTCTGCCCTCAATTTTCCCTTCCATGATCAGCTGAAGGAATTGATATTTAGGACCACGCATTATATGGCCGAAATAAGCAGTTTTTCTTCTTTTAATGGTAGTTAGCAGTTCTCTACCTTTGCCTATCCTTCTGAGAATTTCTGCATTTGTGATGTGGTCTACCCGAGATATTCTCAGCATCCTTCGGTAGATCCACATTTCGAAGCTTTCGAATTTGTTCATTTGGGCTACTTCATGGTCCAGACTTCTGTACCATAGAGAAGAACAGACCAGATGTAACATTTTATCAGACATAGCCTTAACTGTAAATTGAGCTGTCTGTTATTAAAAAGCTGTTTGAACTTAAGGAAGTGACTTCTGGCTATTTCAATCCGACATCTGATTTCTTGATCGGAGTTCCAATCAGTATTAAGCCATGCACCAAGATATTTAAAGTTGGATACTCTTTCGATCGGTGCGCCTTCCACTGTAATTGCAGCATTATCATAGCTGATTCTTTTCCTGCTTACAATCATAAACTTTGTTTTTGAACTATTCACATTCAGATTGTATCGTTTGCTGACTACAATTATTCGGTTTACTAGTTCCTGAAGATCCTGGAGGTTGTCTGCAATCATAGTTGTGTCATCTGCATAATCTGAATGTACTTTTTGAAAATTTTTAAACTGTCTCGTCAGATGAAAAAAGTTGTTTTTGCAGGCATTGTTTGAAATTTTAGAGGAGTGCAGATTTTTATTTAAAAAAGTATTCCGCAGTTCTTAGAAGGTTAGCTTTCTTTAAGAAACAAAATTTGATTAAAAAAAAAACATTATTTACTTAAAAAATCAAAATAAAAAGTTAAGGAAAAAATTAAAAAAAGAAAAACAGGATTTATCTTTATGTAGCATTTTTAATAGGCAATTTCAATTGCGTAACAAAGCCAAACAATTTTTAAAAATGAATTTTAGAAGTGTTAGTAAATGGTCCGAAGATGAAAAAAACGTAGCATTAAATATTAATTTTAATTCAACAAAAGTGTTGTAAAATTTTCAGATATGGATTATGGAGTAAAGCTTAATTTGCCCCATTTTAGTTCCCTTAATAGATGGATCCCCATCAAACATACATAGGTACATTAGAAAACATTTTATGGAATTATTTTCTAACGATTTGAAAGATTTGGAATAATCCAAGTAGAAAAAAAAAAATTTCATTCTTCTTTTTCTATCAATAATATTTTTTTATTTTATAATCAAAATATACACAAACAGCGTACATACATGATACAGCGATTGATATGATATACATACAAAAAAAAAAAGAGAAGAAATATATACAAATGTACACACATCGATTGACATACAAACAAAAAAATAA
This sequence comes from Dolichopus griseipennis, assembly GCA_963082915.1. Taxonomy (NCBI): domain Eukaryota; kingdom Metazoa; phylum Arthropoda; class Insecta; order Diptera; family Dolichopodidae; genus Dolichopus; species Dolichopus griseipennis. The sequence goes on along the minus strand of OY720443.1, from coordinate 111,464,408 downwards.
AAATAAATAAAAATTAAATTAAAAATAAACTAAAATACGATAAAGTTGATTTTACGAAACAAAAAAACTTGTCAAAATTTTTGGTTCTACGTGAATACTCTATGTATATAATTACTTTGTGATTATACTCTCTTTAAAGCGGCTTAAGCTATAGGAATAAAACTCACAAATATTTAAACAACGTTTGTATAATTGAAAAAATTATAAATATTTTTTTAAGCAAATTTCAAGGCAATAATTATTGACAGCATTGTTGCCATAATTTTTATTACGTATAGGAAAAAAATAAATTATTTTTCGTGTAATATTAATCTAATACAAATAACACAAAGAGAATTTTTTATGTAAACTTAAAAGCAAAAATAGCTCGAATTTCGAGCACAGGGCGATACTAGTAATATGTAAATTTGTTCTATAGTTGTTACATATATATATAATATTAAAAACCTATATTTTGCGAAAAAAATTCCCCCAAAATGAATCAATAGTTAAATGCATCTTCAAATTTATTGCTTCTTGTTGGTGATAGTGCAACTTTTCTTATTTTAAAATTAATTAATAAATAAAAAAAAATTTTGATTTCTTTTTTTTGTTTTTAATTTTTTTTTAAAATTAACTTTTTTTTATAACGCTTTATTTAATTTTATTTCAAAATTTTTATTACAAAGATTGGAACTGTTAACTTTCCAATTTAAAACCAAACCTAACACTAAAATTTTTAAAGAAAGGAAAAATTAATCAACCTTTCAATTTTTCCTAATTTCTACAAAAAATATATACAGGGTGTCCGGGACTCAAGTACGCGCACTGCACTCAGTGATTGGGGGCATTAAAACAAACAAAAAATTGTAATGGAGGATGGGGTCTATTGTGGGCCCTTTTCGAGATATGAGGGATTAAAGATTTTTAGGAAACTTTTCATAAAAAAATCAATAACTTTGAGCAGCTTACTGTAGAGAGATAAAAAAAAATTTATTTTGTAGAGTAAGTTATCAGCATTAATTTTTGTGTACTAATGATCCCCATATACCCAATAGTTATGAAGTATAACCATCAACAAAGTTATGAAGGTTCAAAATGATTTAAAATTTAAAAATTATGTTTCAAACTTAATTTTCTTTTGAAGCACACTGTATTTGGAGTTATTTTTAAAGCATATTTCGAGACAGCTTTTCAAGCCCTATAATTAGTACATACTAACTTTTTCTCTATCTCTAACCATTTTTGAGATATGAAGAATAGAAAAGTGTGTTATTTTCAATCGGTTCAAACAGAAAAATTCTGAAATTTTTTTTTATCTATTTATTTTTTCATTAATATTTTACAAGAAATTTAGAATTAATGGGTTTCTTCTAAATTAATACTTTTAAATGAAAACCGGTGTTTTGGGCTCCAATTTATACCTATAAAGTATGAAAAATATTGATAAATATTCTATGTAATGAAAACAAATAAAGATAAGGAAATGCAATAACAAAAACTTTTTTCATTTTATAATAAAATAACAAAGTATAATCTAATTTGAAAATAAAACCTCAACTGACTCAACTTTAAATGGTACTTTATACCCTATGCAACATTCTATACTCTCTTGGCAACAAGAAGATTTATGTTTTTCCAACCTGATGGAGCTCCTCAACATTATTCTAGGAATGTGAAAGAATGGTTGGACCAACATTATCCTAATAGATGGATTGGAAGAAAAGGACCAATAAAGTGGCCAGCTAGATCACCAGATCTAACTCCTTTAGATTTTTTTCTCTGGGGACGGATGAAGGCAAAAGTTTATTGTTCACAATTATCATCTAGAGAAGAATTGATAGAGAGAATAAACGAAACTGCTCAGATTTTGAGACAGGAGCTAGAAAACATAAACTTAATTCACAGTTTAAAAAGGAGAATTATGTATTGCATACATAATGACGGAAATCATTTTGAGCAGTTCCTTTAAATTTTTATTTTCAAAATACTATTTCCTGCGTTTTGATGAAATTTAAACTCTAGGTTACTAATAATGAAAGTACCATGGGAATTGGTTCTGGTCGAGTTTAATTTCGAAGCCAAAGAATATATTTCCTATTTCCTATGTGTCCCCGAAATTTTGACTTAATTGTAGTGGTTCAACTATGTTCAAAGGTACTTGCTGCATTTATGTAAAATTTATTTTTATATTTAAATGAATTATATGAAAAGGCCTAAATTTGTATATGTCTTTTAGAAATACATTTATTGCATATTTTGCGTTTATAAGCTTTTCTAATAGGTATATAAACAAGCCATTTAAAATAATTGCAATTTTGAAAAAATTTTAAATATTAAATATATTAGCTTTTTATCACAAAATATAATAATTCAAATTTTTTCATTTGGTAATTGAATTGGAATAAATATATTTTCATTTATTTCAAGTTTTTTTGTTTTAATATTTTTAAATAGATAAATTAGTAAGAATGTGTAATATTTTTTAATAGATAGTGTAATTAGAAAATGTTTTTAGTATTATAAAGTTAATTTGGTTAGCTATGTCTTACGATCAAATTAATAACAGCTCTTATGGTGTTAAAACGACTTATGGATATGTCCTTAAATTTGAACCAAATAGGTGTAGGGTATTTCTAAGTCGGTTGCACCGACTGACTGTTTCTTTACTTGTTGTTTTTCTTTTTGGATATATATTTTTTATACCATACATCTATAGAATAGGTAAAAGGGTATATTAACTTTGGTATGGTGTTTGTAACCACCTAAAGGAAGCGAGCTAGATATGGAAAAGTATATATATTTGTGATCATTGTGACCTCCTGATTCAATATAGCCATGTCCGTCCGTCCGTCCGCCCATCCGTCCGTAGGAACGGTAACTCAAAAAATAATGGAGCTATCTTAATTAAATTTTCACTGTAGGTTACTAGGTATGAAAGTACGGCGGGTATTGCATATGGGCGTAATCGGCCCGTGGGTTCAGATTCTGGACCTTTTAATCGATCGAAGGGCTAACGAACATATAAAAAAAATTACGATAACTCAACAACTAATGACGCTATCTTCATCAAATTTGTGCTGTAGGTTACTAGTAATGAAACTACTTCGGGGATTGCGTAAGTTCGGGATTGGACCATGGGTTCGAACCTAGAACTTTTTGATCGAATTTAGGCCAAACGAGCATAATTCCGAAACCAATGAAGATAGAACCTCCAAATTTGGTATCAGGGTTTCCCTTCTTATTTCCTTAGTGTCTTTGAAATTTGGGTCCCATTGGAGTAGTGGGTGGGGACCAGCCACTTAGTTCCGAGGACCTTAAAGCATATCTTTAAAATTAATAAAGATAGCAACTTGAAAAAATGTAGAAGCTTCAAATTTGGCACAAGGGTGTTTTTTACTATCTCTTGCGTGTTCCCCAAATTTGGGATCAATTGGAGTGGTGGTTCAGTACTCCTCTTAGACCTTCCAAGTTTAAAAAGCTTATAATCGAAATTACTAAAAATAGTAAATAAAAATTAAGATAGAACGTTCAAATTGTGTACAAGGGATAACTAGTACTTAAAGTACAGCGCGGACTGCATAAGGGCAAAATCAGCCCAAGGATTCGGATTCTGGACAATTTAATCCGTTTCAGGACTAACAAACATATATAAAAAATCACGATAACTCAACAACTAATGACGCTATATTCATGAAATTTGTGCTGTAGGTTATTAGTAATGAAACTACGGCGGCGATTGCGTACAGTGAGTATTGGACAATGGGTTCGGAACTTAGAACTTTTTGATCGAGTTTAGGCCAAACTAGCATAATTCCGAAATCAATGAAGATAGAACCTCAAAATTTGGTATCAGGGTGTCGCTTTCGATTTTCTTAGTCCCCTTGAAATGTGAACCCAATTCGAGTAGTGGGTGAAGACCAGCCACTAAGTTCCGAGTATCTTAAATTTTCGAAATTAATAAAGATAGTAACTTGAAACAAATGTAGTACATAGGTGCATTTGCTTCAAATTTGGCACATGGGTGTTCTTTACTATTTCCTGCGTGTCCCTCTAATTTTGGATCCATTGGAGTGGTGGTTCAGTACCTCTCTTAGATCCCCCAATGTGTAAAAGCTTATCATCAAAATTAATAAAACTAGTAACTTAAAATTAAGATAAAACGTTCCAATTGTGTACAAGGGTTAACTAGTTTTGAAAGTATGACGGGGACTACATATGGGCGAATTCGTATGGTTTCAAAGTTCAAGGGTTCAAGGGCTAACAAACATATGTCTTAAAAACACCATAACTCAAAAAATAATGCCGCTGTTTTGATGAAATTTAAACTCTAGGTTACTAGTAATGAAAGTACCATGGGAATTGGTTCTGGCCGAGTTTGGTCAATGAGTTTGGATTTTAAAAGCTTTTGATCAATTTGAGGCCGAACGAGTATAATTTCGACGCCAAAGAATATATTTCCTATTTCCTATGGATCCCCGAAATTTAGACTTAATTGTAGTGGTTTAGCTATGTTCAAAGGTACTTGCCGCATTTATGTAAAATTTATTTTTATATTTAAATGAATTATATGAAAAGGTCTAAGTTTGTAATTGTATTTTAGAAATACATTTATTGCATATTTTGTGTTTGTAAGCTTGTGTATTAGGTATGTATATAAACTAACCATTTAAAATAATTGCAATTTTGAAAAATTTGGAGTATTAAATATATTATGCTTTGATTAGCTTTTTATCACAAAATTTAATAATTCAAATTTTTTCATTTTGTAATTGAATTGGAATAAATATATTTTAATTTATTTCAAGTTTTTTTGTTTTTTAATATTTTTAAATAGAAAAATTAGTAAGAATTTGTAATATTTTTTAATAGATAGTGTAATTAGAAAATGTTTTTAGTATTATAAAGTTAATTTGGTTAGCGATGTCTTACAATCAAATTAATAACAGCTTTTATGGTGTTAAAATGACTTATATATATATCTCATTGAATTTGAACCTAGGGTATTTCTAAGTCGGTTGCACCGACAGACTGTTTCTTTACTTGTTTTTTTATTTTAGACGAGAAGTATTAGAATAACAACAAACGAAATGTTTCACATGGTGATGTTTGTTAAATATTCGTTTGTAATGTTTATTTTTTTTTATCTGACCAATGGCGTAGTGGTAAAGAAGCCACTTTTCATGTGGAAGGTCTCGGGTTCAAACCCCGGTCAGATCATATCTAATAAAAAAATATCGTAAAATTGTATATTATATCGTAATACAAAATAAGATATTAATAAAATATATTTGTGAATATTATGATTAAAGAAACTGAAGCCTAGGTTAAAATAAACTTGGTGAAGGCCCTATACTCCTTAAAGAAGTGGAAAAGGAATAAAAAAAAAAATAAAAAAATTTTTATTTTTAATTATATTAAAAATAGAATATTTCATGTGGTGACTTTAGTTATTTTGGATATTTAGTTATTTTGGAAGAGGATATATGACTCCCCCCTCCTTAAGCTTGATGTCCTCCTGGACATCGTTTTTTCTTGATATGGTTGGTAAGTAGTTAATATTTCATTTCGGTTTGTTTTCTTGGATTTTCAATTTAATACTTTTTGATTTCCTTTGGTTTACGAAATATAAAATTAAGTACAATTAATGCTATAATAAGTAAAATTAAAA